>JADDOH010002868.1:0-111719 GCA_016648135.1 Agrypnia vestita
AAATACGACAGACAAAAAGTGTCCCTATTAATTTGCTCTCCAACTACCTGCTACATTCCAGGTATCTAACCAAACAATGGTGGGTCATGACATACCCTTTCCATTTATTATTTTAAAATAGAGGTAAAACCACCTGCTTCATGCTTCTGGGTTAAATTTAGAAAAGTATAACTGTATATTTTTAATATTGGCATTGTTGAGAGTAATGCAAATAGTATGTAAGTGTCCATATTTGCTTACTCGCTACTCTATATATCGTCCCATGATAGCCAAAACATCGTAAACGACAAAAACGAAATTTAAAAAAATAAATTATTCTCATTTTTAAGGAATATACTTTATGAACTAAATTTTATATCGAGTATTTATTTTATTAATATCTTTTGCTTATCATTATAAAAATCGTTTAATTCCCACTGCCTGCGAATAAATAGCGATTAAGATGTTTTGCCCGGCTATTTGTAACCTTTGTCTCTTACGATGTTGCTCATCATAAAAAATGTGCACATATGGAAATAAAAACATTCGGTTTTTAGTTCTACGTTTTTGATATTTATGAGGCGCGTTTTGCCTTATGAGGGCATTCTCAATCTAAATGTTTTACGTTCAACAACTTTAGTATCAAAATAGATTTTTTCAAAGTATCACACCAGGTGTGCCTCTCAACGAACATAAGTAGATCCCGATTTACTAGTGATGCGAAACAATTTTGTGCACAGAAATCAACGTAAAATACAGTAGGCTCCATGCCGAAAAAAAAATAGGTACATAATATAATATAATAACCTGCTGTAGCAGATGACCCTCAGAATCCGCGATTTTCTTCAAGTCTCCGATGAAGTTCTTTGAGGGGGATCTTGCTATTTCGTCTTGTCTCACAACGCTGCGGATGCCGATTCTTCTCTTAAACTTTTCGAACCATCCACGACTTGCCTTGAATGCTCTTTCTTCGTCCTTTGAAGGGCCTGACGTCTTCTTAACAAGGTCGGCGAAGATCGCTTTCGCCTTCTCACAAATGATCTTCTCGTTCATGGCGTCGCCTTGCAGTTGCTTCTCGTTGATCCAAACGAGAAGCGACCTTTCCACGCCGTCGAGGATGCGTGGCCGCTGCGCAGTTATCCTCGTCACTCCCTTTGAGGCGTCTGTTTCCATAAACTTGCACTTGTTCTTTAAGATGGTGCAAATCGTCGACGTGGACCGATTGTATGTGCGCGCCAGCTCCGCCACGCTCACACCCCGTTCTCGCTTCCCGATGATCTCACGCTTCACGTCTACGGTGATTTTTTTTCTCTTAGCGCTGTCTTCCTGCGGCGTTTTCTTCGGAGACATTTTTGAAAGTGTTATCAAACGTAATTATCAATTTAAGGACACTAACGAACTTTGAATAAACCACAATGATGGTTTGTTGTTTTATCAACGTTTACCGGTGTCGATACCGTTTAAACCTTGGTCAAAACGGATGCACAGTAACTCCCATAAATTAAATTTGTAAGGGAGCAAGTGCCACGTGGGAGTGCGGCCTCATTTGTGGTGGGAGAGGAAGGTGAGGCGTTAAAATGAGAAATATTTTAAATAATGGATTATTCCAAAAATATAATTAGATTTGGAATTAACGAATTTTATGATTTCTAAATTATCTAGCCTAATTATTTATATAGAAAGTTTTAATGCCGTTTTCTTTTCTAATGTGTGGCCTGTCTCCGATAAAAGGTTTTCGAATTCTGAGAAATTAATATTTTTAAGACAACTTAGGTGTTCTTTTATTCTAATATTAAAACAAAGCGCCGTTTTTCCTGCATAAAATACTGAGCGGTCATTACAATCAAGTATATATACTGTACCGAAATGATTTCAAATTTATAATAATGTCCAACCACAGAGTCAACGCTGTAAACATAAAATAAGAGTTATTAAGCCCTTTACTAATTAAAAAATCTCAAATAATGTCGGGTGCATGTTTATAAAAAAGCACCGTCGCACGCCACGAAACCGACGGAACGAGCGCTGAACGCAGACTGATCCGAGAGGCTGGCGGGCCTACAAAATGGGCTCGTTCTCCCCCATCGCGGCTCGTTATGCGAAACTTCGCTCGTTAAACGGGTACTTTTTAACAATTAAATTTGATCGCTGTGCGAGTCACTCGCTGTAGGAGGTGCTCGTTAAGCGAGGTTCCCCCACAAGACCATTAATTATAATTTAAAGTTCACCATTAACAAAATCAAAAAATAACTAAATAAAAACAAGTAATTTAAATAAATTTCAAACGCGACTATTTTCAAAAAGGACATGGTCATTTACAATATTTTATTTGTTTATACAAAGCGTTTTTTTTAATTAATATAATTAATGCAATCACAAAGTTATTTCGATGTTATCGAAGAAATAATTATTAAAATAATAGAAAACAGTCTTATGATTTTCTAACTAAAGATATATTTTAAGAATTTACAGGAGGTTAGAGAATTTCTGAAAACGGGTTGGAACGAAAAAATAGATAAAGTTCAGGAATTATGGCATTTCTGGAAGATCCGGGATGAACTTTCATTGTCAGACGATTGCGTTTTTTAGGGTGTATCCTCCATGAGCAAGTTCCAAAAATCAAAACTCCTGGGCAGAAATAATAAGTTGTGTGTCTTCAATTACTTTCATTAAACTAGTATTAACATACAGAGCGGAGTCATTGGTGATGACTCTTAAAGAAAAACGCAGGCCCCTCTGGTTTGAAAATAAAGTGTTAAGGATAATATTGGAATCTAGACCCGGTGTTGCGATAGGCACGTGGAGGCACAGGAGCAATGCAAAAATTTGGTTCCTATGACAACAACCTTTCATAACCAGCACCATCAGATCTAGCCGACTAGCTTGGATAGGACATGTTTGCCGGGCAAGTAGCGACAGAGACATTAAAATAGTACACGAGACTACACCTAGAGGGGGAGACTTTCCATGAGGGCTGCTGGGCAGACCCACACAACACCTCATAGAAAATTTACTGACTGATGTAGAGAAGCTAGAGAAGAAGGATTTATGGGAGGAAAAGGCAATGGGCAAAAGAAGGGGAAAGGCATCACCCAGAAGGCTAGAGCTCTACAAGGGTTATACGGCCATCAGAGGTACCTATGTAGTCATAGAAATATATATTTTTAATTGTTATAGTTAGATTAGGCCTGACCTTCATTGGCTCGTATCTTGGTAATAAATTCTCCTCCAGAGTGATGTAGGTCCTCTTTGGCATTTTCTTCCAAAATATGTCGTCTGTCTCATCGCAGTTGAACCCTTCTTGGCGAACGAAACCCCCAGCCTCTGCATGGTCCTCAAGTTTGCTAGCAAATTTATTTGCAGAGCCTTTGTTAGGTCTGGCAGACTCTCCGTGCCTCAGCACACTAAGTATGCCACTCCTCTTCTTAAAGTTGTCAAACCACCCTCTACTGGCCTTGAAAGCATCGCTCGTCTCAGGGGTGTTTACCAGGAGATCAGAATGCAACTGCTTCGCTTTGTTACAGATGATGGCCTCGGAAACAATATCACCGGCTAACTGTTTTTCGTTTATCCAAACCAACAGCAATTTTTCCACCTCTTCGATCTTCTGCGTTCTTTGTTTCGTGAGCACTTTAACCCCTTTCGCAACGTCGGCTCCTCTGATGGCCTCTTTATTTTTGAGAATGGTGCAGATCGTGGACTTTGCCATGCCGAACTGCACAGCTAGATCGGACAGGCCCACACCGCTGTCATACTTTGCTATGAGATTTTTTTTTACTTCTATCGTGTTTCTCACAACTTTTCTTTTCGGTTTGCCGCTGTCACTGCGCCTCTTTGGCCCCATGTTTATTTAATGAGAAAATTTGAATAAATTAAAAACGAAGAAAACGTGAACGCTCGCAGAGAATCTCAGCGGAGATGCGCGTCGAGCGACATCTACGGGCAAACTAACTCAACCGCTGGTCGTTTCAGCGAGCGTGACGCGGGCGGTGGAGAAGGTCTCGTATAGTACAGTTTACAAAAAGCGGCGGTTCGAGAACCGAGGGTGCGTTCGACAACCGAGACATTTATTCTCAAAGTATTCGAGAAGCGAGGTTCAACTGTAATATTTTAGAATTAACTTAGAAATCATTGACTTGTCAAGAATAGGTATATCGTTGCATGCATGTCGTTGTATGACCGTGACGTGGCTCGACCATATTAACCAGATGCTGGAAGATGGTCCCGTTAGGAGCCTCAAAAATCGTCGAGCTCGCATGCAAAGATGTACGAATGTAGATTGAGTCCATTCCCGCGGAGCTCCTCTGCCGTGACTGAGATGCAACATTCTCCGGTGCTCGTTTGTCCGAGACAGAAAATAAAGTCAATGAAATATCTACAGTGTAGCATATGCGATTTGGAAAAAAATGTTTTAACCATAAACTAAACATATTATAAACCACCGTTGACTTGTCGGATTAAAAAATCCGTAAGATATATATATGTATATATATATATGACAGATAAGTACATGATCTTCATTTCCGTCTCGGAAAACGTGCACCGGAGATTCTCGCATATCAGTCACGGCGGAGGAGATCCACGGGAATGGATATAATGCGGCCATTATTTAAAAAAAATCAATACAATAGTTTAATATGTAGATATTTAATAAGTGTCATTAAAAAATAATCTATTCTTTGTAATAAAAACACCCGATTTCTACGTAATTAAGAACTTCCAGGGTAGTGTAACTGTTTAATCGAACTGACGACTATTTAAATCAAATTAAGAAATAAGAAAAATAAAAGAGGGTGTTGACTTATCCCTTGACTTGTCTCCAGTCTCCACAGAATTGAGTAATAAAAACGAATGTCCGTAATAACAACGAACTTGTGACGTGCAAATCTTCAGCGAATTAAGGGGGGGGTAAGGTTTTTAACTTTTTTTTTGCATTTTATTTTTAATTTTTTAAATGAATGTATAACATTGCAAGAATATTGTGTCAAAATTTCAAGTCAATCGGAGCAAAATTGACGAAATTATGAACATTTGAGCGATACTCAGACTGATTTTCTATACCTGCTCGGGCAGCTGAGAGACGCGCTCACCTGAGGACTACCGGACGTGCTTTTGTATTGGAAGAGTTTTGCGTAGACAAGGACAAAAATATGCTGATAATGAAAGCTCTTTGCTGTGTGGACATGGCATCGACGATTATGTGTAAGTATAAAATAAGTGTCGAGTTTTATTTTGAATTTTACAGTGTGCAAAACTTTAAAGCGTTTTCCCCACATCTCACGTTTTCAAAGTCGGTGTCCATCATAACTTCAAAACTACTGCACCGATCCTTTTGAAATTTGGAACACTATGTTTGTACATAATTTACGAGGTAACGCTGGAGACTTTTTTCAAATTTGTTAATAATTTATATTTTTTAATAACAAATTAGTCGATTTTTTTCGCAAAAAATCGCGTTTTTCCCTTCAAAGTGTTCCAAAAAATTGAAAATTTTAAATTTTAAAAAAACCCTCCCAGCGTTACCTGGGAAAATCTATTATCTAACGAATGAACTTTGATTTTTTGATTTCAGATGATCTAGTACCAAGTTATGATGGACACCGCAATTCTACTTTTTTCCGAGACACGTCCGAATAATTGCTGCTATTGCCGTATTTTTTAATATTTCTTCTTGAAAATATTCTTCAAATGTCATACTTTAATGTACCATTGGTTTTAATAAAGAGATTTTAACTGTGTCGTCACAAAAAATTCACAAAAACATGCCTTTTTTTGTACGAATTAACCTTACCCCCCCCTTAAGTATCAATAAAAAATGAGAGCGTTATCCGAAGCGTATTTGTGACGCACAGAATTTGGCAATAACAAAAGCAGCGCGTTATTCCAAGCCGAACCAGGGCGCCGTCGCCAATTTTAAAAAACAACAAACAAAAGAGAGCGTCAATGGAAGCAAAATTAGAACTGTTTCCAGAAGTTGAATGATAAAACGAGCGACGATCAGAAATGAGAAGCGCCGAAACGAGGTACCTAGGTACGCGCTCGGTCAGCTGTTCAGGCGTAGCAGCGGACCGCGCAAGCGCAGTAATTCTGGGCGCACAAGCGAGAGCGAAGAGATTGGACCGAAAAAACTGTGCAAATTTTTGCGAGACTGAATAATATAAACCTTGTTGTAGGTCTTTTCATATAAGCTTGCAATTGAGTTAGTGCGGGTAAGGTGCGTAATACGCGCATTGTTTCGATGTGTAAGTTTAAGGATACGAGAGGGGCGTATCCGTAAACTTAACGCAACGAAACAACGCGCGTACTACGCACTGTACCCACACTAACTCAATTGCAAGCTGATATGAAAAGATCTATAACCTCCTACGTGAGTTTAAACTGCCAATGAGAGATTCTGTTTCTCTCGAAATATAAGTAGTGATATATAAAATATTATCAAACTCATGTAGAGGTAACAAGGTTAATATAATTAAATGATCATCGTTTAATATTCGATATAATCCAACGTTTTTAAAAAATGCAAACGTTGATGTCGCTTATCTCCGTAAGGGAGCGTCCTAAACCACGTTGTTCCATTTTGAACCCCTCCCTCTCCCCTCGTAGCCCAATCGTGGCTTTTGCCTTGATCCCCCCTCTCCCGAGTGGAATGTACTTTTTTCCTATTAATTCCAGAAGACACTTTGTGCCGCTTACTCTAACCAAAACTATTTTAAAATGATTTATGATGCGCAAACCTATCTGCGCAGATTTATCGATCGCATATTCTGTACCGCTTTAATTGTGCCGAATAAAATAAATGAAAAAGTTACGTGGCTCGTCTCTGACACCACCCTCTCCCCTCACGGAACCCAGCGTAGCATTCTAAGTAACCCCTGCCCTTCTTGATCGGGACACGTGGTTTATGGACGCTCCCCAACTCGACATTTCACCCAAATTGTAAAGAATATTTTACCACGCTTACATCAGCTTCACATGTTTGTCTGGACGGAATCTTATAATTAGAGATGGAGCGACTGTCCGCCCACATTCATAATCGGCACTTAATGAGCTACAGAAAATAATAAAATAAATAAATCGCCAGTACTTACCGTACGTTTTATATTTTTAATAATCTCCGCAAAGTATTCTCGACTTGGCATATTGTATTTCGGTTTCACCTTTTTCATCAAGTTGATAAAACCTATGTTTTCAACCATAGACAAAGGTTGGTTATCAATGAGAATCATCTCCCCAATGGAGATGCTTATGTCTCTCGCTCTGGAGTCCTCGCGTGGCCAATGTGCGACCGTACAATCTTGTGCAACTTGTTGACGCTGAGGCGGCCTCTGTGCCGGCGACAGTTGCTCCGCTCGGAACAGAGAGGGAGACAGTGGATCGACTGAACCACTTTTAACGACAGCCCCCAACTGAGCCATCAACTGATTGTGTTTAAATTTTATGTGGTTGGTCATACTCGTGGTGTTTGCCTTCTTGCCCTGCCCGCCGCGAGAAATAACCCCCTGGCACTGGTTACACTTCACTTTACTTAAATCGCCTTCGACTTCATCGAAAAATGCCCACACACGCGATCTCCTTTTCGACATTGTACGTAACGAGGTACTTCTACGCGCTTTAGGTGATATTTATATTATTTATTAATTACTTGTTTCGCTACAAATTCGCCGGTGCAGCAAATGAGACACGAAAAATGTAAGCAAAACTTGTCGGACACGAACGCGTCGCGTTGGCGCGAAGACCGAAGCAAAATGAAGGTTTCCGAACGTTCCCGAACGCGCCCGAACTTGACCGAAACCAATGATCGGCATTTGAGCGCCGACTAGTCCTCTAGTCGGCCCGTCTCTACATATAATCGATATTTCGTCCTCTTATCAACGTGCAATCGAGCTGAAATTTTGCACACAGACGTATTCTCGATGATAATACATGAATCAATTAATAAATTTACTAAATAAATTATTAATCCTATCATAAATGAAGAATCAATTTTTTATATAGAAAATAAACTAATGAGCTCACTTACTTAGCTTTCTTACTGAAGTGATTTTGTAAAATTATATTACATGATTTATAAAAAAAACACGTTCATATTTAAATGTACTA
Organism: Agrypnia vestita; assembly: GCA_016648135.1. Classification (NCBI taxonomy): domain Eukaryota; kingdom Metazoa; phylum Arthropoda; class Insecta; order Trichoptera; family Phryganeidae; genus Agrypnia; species Agrypnia vestita. The sequence goes on from JADDOH010002868.1 coordinate 8,080, forward strand.
AAAAGTAAAAAATAAATCTTCGGCAAAGAAATTTTTGCGTCACTCTCCAAACAAAAGCGTTGGCGTTTTCCCTCCATCAACATCTGAATTCTGTATCAAAATCCTATGCGCCCACCTTTTATTTGGAAAGTGAGGTAAAATTTTTTTGGCCGAATCTTTATTTTTTGCTATTTAGTTCATTTAAATTCTATTAAAAATTAGAAGAAGAAGTCTCCCCCATGGTTTTTGCTATGAACTACAAGACATCCTGTACATTTAAAGTACGTCATTTTTGACAGGGTTATAGCTAATTACTCCCTTTATTCTAACTCGTGGCGTCTGATTGATTGATTGGTTGACGAAAAAATTTAGAATTGATTTTTAACCCTTTTCCCGTGATCCAATCGAGCTGAAACTTTGCAAGCAGACTCGTGGCGACGATCAAAAAGATCTATGAAAAAAAAATTATAGTATAATTTTGGATTTTTCAAATTTTTAATGGGTTTTTCATACAACTCAGTAAGTTGCATGGAGATTCCGACGCATCTGGTAGACACGGAACCTGATTATAGTATAATTTTGGATTTTTGGATTTTTTTATTATTCCCTTTCGTAGCGTCGCCCGACCGAAGCCCAACGCGTAGGTTAAGCGCCAAACCAGTTTCCACTAGTAAATGAGAAAGGGAGTATAATAAAAACTTGTTTTTTATGGGTTACTTTTTTTTAACAATAAAATCGTTGAGATATTTTTGAAATACGGAAATTTACCCAAATCCTAAAAGACTTCTTTCAAATTCTTTGTGTGCGCAACAATGTTCATTGATATTTAAATTAAGTAGGTAGTGTTGGAACGTGTTCTTCAGAATGTTTCAAAGGGTTGTCACCACGGGAGCATCTTGCGGCGGATGCGGATCCAGAGACACAAAGTCCGCCCCCCATTGTAGATAGCTGACTTGAAGTAAAATTTTTCTTCATTTTTGCCCGCTCACGACATATAGACTAGTGATGGGTCCGCTCTGTACTCACTACTACAATGTAGTACTTCACTACATTGAAGTGCACACTTCGCACGTTCTGAAGTGTAGTGCACACTACAAACTACAAACACCAAAGTTATTGAAAGCTTGTTGTTCTTGTGGTTAGGACACTCACCTCTTGATCCAAAGATCGCGAGTTCGAATCTCAGCCCAGACTAGCAAGTTAATCTTATTTTCATAGCACAAGCGTTTAGCTTAGTTTGAAAATAGTAAAAATATTGATGTGACACGTATTCCGTGTTCGCATCTCTATTTTTTAAAAAAAAAAAAAGTATAAACTTCAAATAGTACACTTCATTTCAAAGCGAACACTACAAAGTACATACACTTCATAGTTATCGAAAGTAAGAAACATACTTTAAATAGTGCATTTTTGGGAAGTTGATGTGTATGTACTTTGTAGTGTTCGCTTTGAAATGACCCCAACCCAACAACCCCCCCCCCCACACCATGGTTTGAAATTTTTTTTGGAATCGAATGAAAAAATCTGGTTGGCGACATCTTTTTTTTTTTTTGGGTCGCCAAATTTTTATTTGGGAAAAGAATATTAACTCACTAGTACTACATTACTTCATCTCATTAAACTTCACTTCATTAATACTACAATTACTTCATTTCATTACTTCACTTCATTAATACTACAATTACTTCATTTCATTACTTCACTTCATTAATACTACAATTACTTCATTACATAACTTCACTTCATTAATACTACAATTACTTCATTACTTCATTTCGTAGTACCACAATTACTTCGCTTCAAGTAGTTTTTACTACAATTGTAGTGTAAACTTTGTAGTCTTCAAACTGGTGAACGTGCGTGTGTTGTAGTCTTCATTTTGAAATATAGTTTTTCCCTTCGCTTATATAGACGTACCACTATAACTTGGCGTGCGAGGGAGGGCGTCGCTGTCGCGTAACAGAAGTTGTCACGGTGTAAATTTATTACATAATGTACAGAATGTCCGGTGACCGGTGTCGTATTAAATACAGAAATTTGGTCGGGCAGCACTAAAGAAACGTGCAGTAATGGCGGCCGTTCTATCTGTCAAACTGTCAGACGGTAATATGGGCCCATTATTCGCTTTTTCAGCTTCGAAAAACTTTAATACTTCATTGGCAATTGCTCTTGCACCATCCCGGACTGTTTAGGATGTTTTGGACATAATAATTCAGTGTGTATTGGTAATCAAGATGACACAGCTCGCGCTCAAAGACGAGAATGAACTGAATGACAGGGCGAGGGGTTACCGCCGGGTGCGGGCGGGGCGGGTTTTAGTTCAAAATTCGCCGCACGCCAAGTTACGTTGGGCAAGCAATAGCCGTTGACGTTCTGCGGCCGATTTTGGAATATTCTTTGGTTTACATAATCTCAAGCGAGCCTTGTACGCCTTTTGCCTTTCAGCACCAGTCTTTGCCATTTTTTTATCACATCACAAATAACGACTTTATTATTTATTTAAGAATGTTTTCAGGTTTTCACGGCCACTTGGAATCTTCTGGTTTGTGGCTTCTGGGGTATTATGCCGTGTTATTACGACCTTTCAGGCCGACTTTTCAGATCCCATTGCAGGGTCCATCACGTCGGCCAGAAAGGTCGTAAAACCCACGGTATAATACCCCAGGAGACACAAACGAGAAGATTATTATTTATTTATTTTTAAAATACAGATTTTAATAATAAGGAATGAAATACATATAGAGGTAGTTCACAATACTTTACAGGTATATTTCTGTTTAAAATATAAATCAGAAATGTTGTAGCAAGAATATCTTAATATCCATAGTTACGGAGATAAGCGGCATTCAATTTCGATTTTTTATTTTGTTTTTTTGTCTAACCTTCTGCAAAGCGTTTGACTATAATGAAACTAACTTATATCGAATATTAAAAATTCATTCGCTTTACTGGATGTCAAATAAAACCGTAAAAACTTTTCAAAAAATATTTTTTAAATTTTAAATGTTTTTATAATTTTATTTGACGTGTATTGAAGAGAATGATTTTTTTTATATTGGAAGTTACTTGAGTGGGAGTCCAACGTTTCAAAGAATATAAATTATAAAAATTGAAAAAAATAAACAATATAATTTTAGGTCGATTATTAGGAAATTGATGCTTGAACATTTCAGACCTCTAATTTAAGCACGAATCTACCTGCAAAGTGTAGCTCTTTTACATCATGTATAATTCGTATAGTTGAAAAATTAGAAACAGTTATGTTAAAAATCACTAATTTTTATAAATCATCGCGCAAGTACAGAGTACGTGGATTGCAAGGCAAAGATGTATTGAACAAGTTAATGAGAAGCACGTATCACACGTTACGATGGCTGTTAAATAATATATTCATTAAATTTTCACTTAAGTAAGCTTGAGTCATGAAGATTACATCCCGGTTACCGTTACTGTTACAATTTTAATTTTGTTCACCTATTTTTAATTCTCTAATTTTTATATTTTTCTAAATCTTAATCTTGTTTTTTTTTTTAAATAGGGATGCGAACACGGAATTCGTGTCATATAAATATTCTTACTATTTTCAAATTAAGCTAAACGCTTGTGCTATGAAAATAGGACTAACTTGCTTGTCTGGAGTGAGATTCGAACCTGCGACCTTTGGATCACGAGGCGAGAGTCCTAACCACAAGACCAACAAGCTACTCTTTTTTTTTTTAGTTTAGAGAGCTATTCATATATGCTATACATTCCACTATCGCACATAACTGACTAACCTGCCTCCTTTACCGCAGACTTCGGTCTAATTAAGGAGACAGTGATTACGTAACTTTTACATTAAACTAAAAAACAATAAAGAAATGTAAGAGTATATTACTATGTACTCACTATGTATTCTTTAATAAATAAATAAATAAAATAAAAATTATTTTCTTCTAACATAAAATTACAGTGCAAAAGAAAATTGCTATAAATAGAACTTTTCAAATCGTTCGTAACACCGAGCCAACGCGTCACAAAATGAGGCAACGCCGGCAAGATATTTGGGATTGAGGCGGTACCAGGCGGAGATTGGTAAAAACCACACAACAAGAATAGATAGAAATCTCACTGCATACAAAATCTGTCCCAAAAAGTGAGGAACAATAACACACCTTAAGGGCGCGCGGGGGGTGGGGGGAATGGGCGTGAACAATGAAACAGGGCCGTACTATGTCAAGCCCTTTAACCTATTTATGAAGTTCTTTCTCTGTATTTATTTAGTGAATGTAAATATTTTTATAGAAAAAATCTGTTTAATTTTAATAAGAACGTACTGCTGAAATTACTTCTTGTAGTCGTAAATGCTGAATTTATTTAAATATTATATAAATCATTGAATAATAAATAAATAATATGTGCCTGAGCTATGAAAAAATTTGCTCGAGTCCTGGAATAGGGCTCGAACCAACAATCTGAAGATTAAGCGTCATGACCACTACACTACCTAGCGCGTCAAGTATATGAATTATTATGTTATTATTTACGTATTTACTACGTTAATGTATTTTATACAATAATATTTGTAATCTTTAATAGTTAAGTTTATACATTTATTATAAGAGTATTTTTGTATAATTATACAATAACTAGCTGTGCCCGCGCGGCTTCGCACGCGTAGTTTTTAGTACACTGTTTGGATTGTCATAGAACTTTCGCGAACCTTCCGAATTGGAATGTTTTCCGATTGGAATTCGATGGTTTTTATTTTTTTATTTGACTTGTATTAAAGGGAATGAATTTTTCATACTCGATATAAGTTACTGTAATGATAGTCCAACGTTTTGCAAAAAACAAGTCAGAAATATTGGAAAAAAAATGCAAACTTTGATGTCGCATATCGCCTTAACTAATGATATTAGATCATAATCGCTTGAACATTTTCAACTCATAATCAAGGCAGGAATATAGCCCTTCGAGGTTATTAATGTTTACAAATAACCCTGTATATTGAGCACATAATTTGCAGAAATATTAATATTTTAAATAAAATCATTCATACCCGCGTCAGCGTTGGTAAATTTAGCGTTGGTATTGAACCGAGACGAATTTTTTGGAATGAGGATTTTGTCATCCTGAAACATGACGCATCAAAATGAATAGAGCACATTTTGCTATTTTTTGGTGGTGTCCAACACAAACGCCCCGTTGCTTGAATCCATTGATATTTGAGGGTTGTTTCCTTGGGGAAGCTAGAAAGTGTATAATGTATGTGAATGCTAGCAAAAGGAGACAAAGAGAATTAAAGAGGTGTACCAGAGCTAGCAGCAGAAACTTGGCCGGTAGATTCCTGACTATGTTATGAGTCTAAAATGTTCAAGCAACCATGACCTAATATCAATAGTTATGGAGATATGCAATATCAAAGTTTGCATTTTTTTTCAATATTTCTAACATGTTTTTTGTAAAAAGTTGAACTATCATTACAGTAACTTATATCGATTATGAAAAATTCATTTGCTTCAATTCAACTTAAATAAAATGATAAAAACATTATAAAAAATAACTTTTAAAATTTTTGCGAGGTTTTTATCATTTTTTTCGATTCGTATTAAAACGAATGAATTTTTCATAGTTAGACATAGTTACTGTATTGATAGTTCAACTTTTTGCAAAAAATAAGTAAGAAATATTGAAAAAAAAATGCAAACTTTAATATTGCATATCTCCATAACTATTGATATTAGGTCATGGTCGCTTGAACATTTTAGACTCATAAAATAGTCGGGAATCTACCTGCCAAGTTTCTGTTGCTAGCTCTGGTACACCCTGTATGTTAGTTTTTAACTTATTTTTTATAAATGTTTTGCAACACAAATGATCTAAATTTTTGTTTATTTCCGGTGACCCTAATACAACAATTAATTTAATACTAACAGGAAGGCAATCGGCTATCGCCGATTGCTTACTGCTAGGCCCGGCAGGCGGCTAAAATATTAAGTACATTATTTTTATAAGTGACCGTTTTTATTTTGCGTGTGTAATATTTCTACATGTTAAATATTATCTGCATGTATTTTAAAACAATCCACATTTCTCGCTACTTTACACGATTTCGCCATTTGTTTTTTTTGTGCTGGCAATGGAAACACACGCAACACTTACGCCATTTTTAGCGCATTCATATTATAAGATTCACATTGATAATTTTTTAAGTTGATTTTAATAAAAATAAAATCTGTTTACAACGATATTCGTCATTAAGAAACCAAAGCGCACAATTGATAAAACAATTCATATAAATACTTTAAAAAGTCTACAGTTTTTCCACGCGCGCTCCCAATTCGTCCCTGTATCGACAGACATGCGGATTTCGGAAGGCGCACGTGGACCGCACCGTTATAGAATTAAATACTATTTATTTATTTATTTAATATTCAAGGAAGACCAACAGCACAATAAAGAAGCATAGAAAACATTGATATAGTATAGATGGCCAATTACAGGTCTCCACATTTAGAAATATGTTAGTAATGATAAATATTTATGAATTAAACTAAGGCATGTTAAAAATTAAATAACAAGAAAGAATAAAAAATTTAAACAAAAGAAAAAGAAACTTAATTATTAGCAGAAAAACATAGGCATGTTAAAAAATAATACAAAAATAATGAACAAGAGAAAAAGAAACTTAATTTTAAGTATGAAAAAAATTCTGCACTCAAAATTTTTCTTAAAACTTAGGCATGTTAAGAATTATATAAAAAGAAAGAATAAAAAATTTAAACAAAAGAAAAAGAGACTTAATTATTAGCAGAAAAACATAGGCATTTTGAAAATAATACAAAAAGAATGAACAAGAGAAAAAGAGACTTAATTATTAAGTAGAAAAAAATTCAGCACTCAAAATTTTTCTTAATTTTGTGTGGCTGCACTCGAACAGATCAATATCCAATAATCTTATCAGTATCATGAAGGTATTTTATACTCACTTGTGATAAGATATGTTGTTTTTAGTTTTAGAAACAGTGCCACTTCGGTTTTTACACGTTGTAACAGCACACTGCACCATTTTATACAAAAGTCGAGCAAAATTTTGCAAAGAAACGAGCGATCTTCGCGTCACGGGCGTCTGTCGCCAAATGCCGCCAAACGATGGTCAGAAATGGGCGTGGTTTCGTTGTTGGTCAGTGGTGGGGGGCGGTGACGTACTCCGTGTTGAAAATTAGGGGAACACACATGCTGTTAGGGATGACGACAAAAATACATTCATGTACCTAATAATAAGTTCGCCCGTCTGAAGAAAGAAATGATGATTTTTACGTGCTTTTATTCAGCTCTCTTTGTCTGTTTATTTGTTGTGGTGGAATCTTGTAATTGATTTTTCGCCAACTTCCCGACTAGCTAGAGCCTTGATTTCAATATTTACGTAAAGCGGATGAATATACATTATCAAATCATTTTCGACATGATTTGGTCATTATTTCGATTAAAATTAATATTAGATCCTTACATATGAAATTGGCGTTTAGTATGGGAGGAACATAAAGCCGATTTTTTTTTATTATAATATATTTATTTAATCAAAGTATGTACAATTGCTATCTATGCACTTTTGCCATCTCATAGGTAGTTCATCGATCCCTTTACTAAAAAAACCATTCGGACGGGAATCAATAAAATCTTTGAAGGCGGTTTGGACTGCCCCATCGGAGTTGAATTTTTTCCTTTGCAAGAAGTTATCCAAATTTCGAAAAAAATGGTAATCTGTTGGGGTAAGGTCCGGAGAGTACGGTGGATGTCTTAGACATTCCAATTGAAGCTCCTCTAATTTGGTAGCCGTCTGTTGTGCAGTGTGTGGTCTAGCGTTATCATGAAGCAGCAGTGGCCTATAGCGATTAACCAGCCTCGGTTGTTTAGCAGCTAGCTTTTCCATCATGGTTTGCAGTTGCTGACAATAGACATCTGCCGTAATCGTCTGGCCAGATTTAAGAAAGCTGTAGTGAACGACACCAGCACTAGTCCACCAAACGCTCACAAGTAACTTTTTTGGAGTCAATTTTCGCTTGGGGCATGGTTTGGTTGGTTCGGCAGGGTTCAGCCATTGCGATGAGCGCTTCCGATTATCGTACAGGATCCACTTTTCATCACAGGTAATGATTCGATTTAAAATCCCTTCATTATTGTGCCGGTTGAGTAATGCAACGCAGCAGTCAACGCGCGTTTGTTGATTTGCTTCACTCAATTGGTGAGGTACCCACCTTTCAAGCTTTTTCACCTTACCAATTTGCTTCAAGTGGATTAAAACAGTTTTATCACTAACACCGCAGCCTGCAGCTAACTCGGATGTGGTTTGCGATGGATCCGCTTCCACAATAGCCTTCAATTCTTCATTATCATCTTTGGTCTCCGGCCGTCCACGGGGCTTGTTCTGCAGGTCGAAATTTCCAGAACGAAAACGTTGGAACCAAAAACGCACTGTGTTTTCTTTTGCGGCACCGTCGCCATACACATCATTAATCCTTCGAGCCGTTTCTGCAGCACTGGTGCCACGGTGGAACACGTACTCGTAAATAACGCGATATTTCAAGTTTTTCATTAAGTAAACTGAGTGAAGCAAAGAAAAAAACAATTGAGGAAAAAACAAATGAATTATAATTTTCAAAACACAAATACATGACTAAATAGCTGTATAAATTTGGATTTGGAATTCCTAACCAAAGAGAAGATATTTGAGATCAAATTTGCCAGTACGGCAAAACGCCAATTTCATATGTAAGGACCTAATACTTTTCTATTATTATAGAACATGTAAATGCCTACGTAGCGTCGTGACTCATCAATTTTGGTATGAAAAAAATGTTCCGATTTCAAATGTATTATGTAGTTTTAGTCAGCAGATTCAACTTCGACATTTGGCGCCAGAACAAAATGTCGAAGTTAGGGTTACGTTGAATTTAAATTTCTAATATCTCACGATAACTTTGGTTTAGAAAAAAACGGTTCGACAAAAAGAACTTTGAACATAATTATGCCACAGGTTCAAAGAATGTTGATGCTTAACGTGTTTAGTACTACTTAAAAAGCAACGATGTACAGGGCAATGAAGATCTTCAATAATATGATAGAGGAAATCATAATTAAACTGATTTTGCAAAGTTATTGAATGATTATTATGTTGTCATCCGGAATATGTCTCTCTGCCAAATTACAGAGCGATCGTATGTCAGAAAGTGGGTCAAATATTAATAACAAGATTTGTCTCTACCCCTAACAGACAAAATATATCAAAACTCGCACGGATAGGGTGTACACACGGGCCGGAAATTTATCTTTTATTCAAATTTAATTCAAATAAAAATAAGTCACACGAATACAAATAATTGTTTCAAAAAAAATTAATATTTAATTTTTAAATTTTTCGATTTTTTAATTCAACATAATTTTTCTCAAAAACGGTACCTGATAAAATTTATACCGACTCAGCACATTCGAAAATATAAGAGAAATTTCCCAAAGGAGCGAAAGATGTTTTTTTTTTCACAACAATATTATAAGACGCACCTTTATTTTTAAGCTAAAACTCAAAAACTATAATAAGTGAACAAATACTTGCGGACGTTGTCCCCTCTTGGGCCCCCTGAAGGTTTTGGTGGTTGCTTTGCAAGAAAATATAGCATTACGATCATTCCTCCAGCGACGTATATTCGCTTCACTAATGTCAAATTTACGTCCTGTAGTTCTATTCCCGTGCTTCTCAGCATACACAATAAGTTTTCTTTTAAATGCGGCGTCGTAGTGAATTCTTTTAGACATTTTTGACAGATATACAGGCACGGCGAAAAAAAGATTAAGACAGGCCGTCACTGGACGGCGGCTGTACGGCGACTGCGCGGCAGCTGCGGCATTGGCCGCTATCTTATCCCCTCCACCAGCTCATGAGACCTTGGAATGCGCGCAGTTTCTCGGGGCGTATAAGACGCACCACGAATACAGACACAAAAATAAGAAAAAACGTGCGTCTTATACTCGATGCAATATTGACTTACAGACTAAGAGCCAGCGACCGCCCGTCTCACGTTATAGTATCAAACCTGAAATTTTTTCTGTAGGTAGATATGCAGCATTGTAGGTAAGAAGGTGTGGATATTAAGACATTTGAGTTCGGGATATTTTGGCAAATAAAAATGTAAAAATAACAAACTTGATACACTCATTTTAATCACAGTCATTTTACGTACGGGCTGTTTTAACCTATTTTGTATAAATGTACTTACATATAAGTTATAATTGTAAACTTTGCCTGTCTCAACACAGAGCTCTCTAGTGAGACAGGCATAGTATAATTTAACTCAAACAAATGTAAAGAAATGAAATAAATGAAAAAAAAAATTTTTTCTTCCACCAGACGCTTTGCAGCTGTATAAATAATAGTGTCATTTGGGCTGTAGCAACAAATATGAATTTTATATATGTTATTCGGGCCACTGACAATATTTTCTGATTCCTTAAATTTCAATGCTTTACTTACTAATTTTTTTGTACCTGTATTACTTATTTGCTGACAAAATTCCCCGAATTCAAATGTCATGATATCCAAAACTTCTTGCCTCTATATGTATATAAATACATCTCCAGAAAATATTTCAGGTTTGATACTATAACGTAAGTCTGGTGGTCGCTGGCTCCTACTCTATAGGTCGACCACAATCAAAAGACCATTCCCTAGCTTTGTCCGGTGAGAAGAAAGCGGGAGGAATGTTGCCTGGCAAGCCCGTATTACAAGCTTCAATATGATAATCCAAATAAATAATATATATTTTTTGGTTTAAAAAAGGTTACTTACTTACTAGAAAAACTTCTATTGTGTTAATTTTTTGGATCGTAACAAAACACATATTTTTTGCGCACATTTTTTTGAATGCGGTCTAGCTATAATACGATAATTATCCTTTCTTAATTATTTTATTTATACACATTGCATACAAGATTATAAATAGCCACGAAGACACGAGTACGCTCTTAATTAAATAATTTATTAACATTAAGTATAAAAATAATTGCTTTATCATACTCTTTTGTTATTGTTCCTTAGGCGTGTTATTGTTATTTTATTTGACTTGAATTAAAACAAATGAATATTTAACATATAAGTTACTGTAGTGATGCTCCAACATTTTACACAAAATATTTTTAAAAAATGCAAATTTTGATGTCGTTTATCTCCGTAACTGTCGACATTTCACCCAAAGTGTAAATAATATTTTCTATTCAAATCCGCATGAAGAACACTCCCCGAAGTTTTTGTTACTAGCTATGTGACACCCTGCATTACGTATATGATAAAAAATAAACATACAATATACACAATATTAAATAATGCCACAACATAAATGAGCACATTTTAGGTTTACAGGCATGTTTCAGTGTCGAAGTTAAAAAAAATCCAATATTAATTGTATATTATTAAAAAAAATACATTTCTTTGTGCATACGATACGAATGATTAAATTATTTTTACCTTGAAATTTTTTTCTTACATAAAACTGCACCACCCGGCAGAGGTTAACCGAGGTCCGAACTTACCTGCAATAAAGATTAACAATTAGTAATTGTATAATGGAACGGTAGTGTGCTAGGTGTGGGTTGGATAATAGTAGGGATTATGATCCCGGTATCCCGAACGTTTTTCTGGTCCCGAAATCCGGAAATTTTCGGGATTGATACAAAAAATAAATTTAAAAGAGAATATTGGCCCATGCGTTCCTGAATTATCTAATTTGCTGGCACGCAGTGTGCCGGTTGATTCATCCTGCTACGTTATACCCGCTTCAGCAGGTATAACGTAATATTCCTGTGAAGTATCTGAAAAGTAAATGAAAATCTTTTCAACAGAACCGTACCTTATACCCAGATTAGTGAGGGAGTCCATTGAAATATACAAACATCCCAATTTCAATAGAGATGACAGTTACAAACTAAAAGTATTTGGCGCCCTGTTCTAACGGCATTGATTCAACCCTTGAGAGAAATCGCAGTAAAATCTGCCGACGTAACTAGTACATATGGCACATTGGCGACCTCTTTTGTAGAAGAAGAGAATACTCCACAACAAAGTGCATACAATTTACGCCATAGAAAGCAGCACCTAATCAGTCCGACCTCCACCTCCGCAGGTAAAGGTCGTCCTCCTGATGACGTTGAATAAGTATTCAACGAAACGTCGACATTCGCTTCTCGGAAATACATAGGGTTCGTATAAAATATCCGAAACTATGTCTATATTAAATATGATATGGATTATGGTCAAATGTACATTCGTTGAATTTCAAGGTCTCTATCTTTTGTAAAATGTAAAAACGCTTGAAAAGCATTCCTTCCACAAGCATTGAGCCCGAACGAGTATTTTCTGCTGCATTCTGCTGGATTATGATCCCGAACGTTTTTCTGGTCCCGCAATAATAGGATGAAAAAACCTCAATCCCGGTATTTTCGGGATTGATACAAAATGTAATTTTAAAAGAGGATAGCGGTCCATGCGTCCCAGAATTACCAAATGCGCTGGGGCGTTGTGTGCCGGTTCGTCCGCGCTCTGTTTCACTCGCACACTCCATGATTCGAGTATCGGTGATTCGCGTATCGATAACCTTCTCAGGCTGAAAATATATTTCCAAGATTCTAAAAAATAAGACACTGAAATCTTATTAATTTCCAGTTTCCTATTTTTAATATTAAATGTGCCATATCGACGGTCCCTATGTAAACTATCGAATTTGCAAAAATTTGATACTCGTTTCACCATTTAAATATTTTTTTACATTTCGGACAGTGTTAAAAAAATATATTTTAAAAGCATATTATTATAAAGGAAAATTTAACTTCTTTAAACATTGTCTGAAAATATAGAGTAAATTGGGTGGTTTAAGATAATAAAACGAAAATCTAAATTTACACTTTCGACAGTATATGAAGGGACAGTATATATGTTTGATTAAGAATTTATAATTGATTTGTTCAACGTTTAGTTTCAATTCTTGATAAATGAAAAAAAATTGCTTAATTTTTATATTATTTTGTTTGTCTCTATAATAATCTCTTAATTGTTTTGTTTTTTCTAATCTAATCTAAATCTAAAGAGACTATTAAGAAACAAAACATTATATATACTAGTTTTGTTTGAGACTCGTTTAAATTATTATATTTTTTTTCCCCCGCTTACCCTTTCCCCTCACCATGATATATTTTCGATGCAAATCTATACCGTTCAAATCGAACCATTGTTTTCCCCTACAAATTTATTTTCAACTTAAGTAGATTTATACAAATAATAAAATCAGTATACATTTTTTTATAATATTTTTTATTTATTGTTTATGTACATTTTTTAACGTTAATTACTAATAACTCCACATCCTGTTTTGTGGCAGTTATTTTCACTTAAGATTTATGTAATAGTAACATAGAATAGTAATTACACTGTTACATTATTTATAATATTACCAACATAAATATAATTTTGTTGCATAATATTATGCAGGTAATGAAGGTTATATAAATTATGTACTCTGTAGGACTAAAATTATCATATAGGTACAGATGAGATTTAATTGTTGTTCGATTTAAAATTAAATATATTTGCACCACAATAATAATAATAATAGGTAATAATATTTGGATCATTTGTATAGCGCTGTTTTCGTGAGTACTCACCTCAAGCGAGCTTCACACAAAATAACTTAATGACTAAAAACACTTATTTACTATTACATACTTATTCACTAGATGACATGCAAAAAATGGAATTAACATTTAAAACTATACTAGTTGGGAGTGCTAGAAAGAATCAGGTATTTTCGAGGAATGCAGGAGAGGGAAACATTAAAAATTGATGTAACGGTCTGATTCAATAGGTTTATATATGATTGTCTAAACAAATGCGTCTTTACTTGTTTTTTGAACTGTGGTAAGCTGTTAATTTGGTATTTATTCCAGAAATTTGGTCCAACCACCGCGAAAGCACGGTCAGCGAAATTGGGTTTGTGGACGCGATTTACTTCAACTAATCTATTTGCATTAGATGTTGATGCTGAGCGAAGTGTTAGTTGTCTATTATTTGCACAAAATGGAATGCAGAAGTCGGTAATGTATTGAGGGGCCATGTTGTGAATAGCTTTGAATATTGTGAGGCATAACGTATATTCAATCCTCTCTGGACAAAGCCAGTGAAGTTTTGAAGATGGTGTGAGATATGCGCAGACTTTGATACGCCAGTAATGAGTCTTGCAGGGGCATTAAATACCGATTGTAGTTTGTTTATTTCCTGTTTCGGGAGATGTTCGTAGATACCATTACAGTAGTCTAAGCGAGAGATAACGTATGCGTTTATTAATAATTTTGTTGCTTCTGTTGGGATGCTTTTAGGAATAGATTTAATATGGCGTAAATGATGAAAAGCATAGTGCCTTATTGCCTAAGTGCCTTATTACGGTACCTTATGCCTTAAACTCGGCCGCCCCGACCGCTGTATATCGTGGACGTTTTATCGGCCCCCAGAAAACTCCCGGCACCACTTCCGCACGATTGTTACGTCCACACACCTCTCACCGTATACTTCCACTAACTGGCGATAAATGTTTATCGGAGTTACCTTTTTTGCATTCAAAAATCGAATGACTGAGCGCAGTTCGCACTTGGCGGGCGAGCTAAGCGGGAGCCCCATCCTAAACGACCGTGACTAGTTCCGCTCTGTACTCACTACTACAATGTACATAGTTAGTACATTGAAGTGTACACTTCAAACCTTTTGAAGTGCAGTGCATACCACAAACTACACACACTTTAAAGTTATTGAAAGTATATGCTTCAAATAGTACACTTCATTTTAAAGCGAACACTACAAAGTACAGTTGCCGGCAAACTTCTTGAAATTCTTTGGCAAAGTGGGGGAATGCGCAGAAGACGAAATTTGGGTCTCGTTGGTGGAAAGGTAGATGCGCAAACTTCCCCCCACTACGCCGTAGAATTTCAAGATGTTTGCCGGCTATTGTACACACAATTCAAAGTTATCGAAAGTACGAGCATATACTTCAAATAGTACATTTTTTATGTGAAATTTCTGGGAAGTCGATGTAGATAAATTAAGAAATTTTTGAAAATCAAAAATGCATATTAAAACTGGATCATTTATTTGAATCCTTTCAAAATGTTTTCTTTTCTAAATTTTCTTAGTCTTTAATACTGTCATCATGCCTATTGTGATTGTTACAGTATGTATTCAGAGCTATTTCTCGAATAACGACTATTTTCCCCTTTAAAAAATTATAATTATCATGCATTTTTGACCATCGGAATCCGAGTCCTTTGATTATTTTCCGAAAACTTGTCTTGCCTCCAGTAAATTGAATGGCTCCCTTGATGACAGCGTGAGCGTTATTCAACGTCGGAAATTGCTTGTGCGTAATGTAAAAATTACAAATGTACCGCCTCATAACTGCATTATCGAAGTAGTCAACCTGCATAGATCTTTCCATTTAACCTCCGGAAACAGGAAGTTCAAAAACAGGTTCGGGCGCCGGAGTGGGGTAACACAGTAACCCCAGTCAAATTCTCGTTTTAATGAAGTATAATGGTTTGAAAATGTTTTATAATATTTTTAATTAAATTTTTTCTAAAATAGTCTTTAGTGCTCCGGTGTATGCAAAAAGACCGAGGAGTGCTGCGAATGATCAAGACAAAAGAGCTGGAGAATCTCGGACATATTATGAGAGGAGCAAAATATAGTCTAAACCAACTCATCATCCAGACAAAATAAGTGGTAAAAGAAGCGTGGGAAGACGCCGCATCTCGCGGCTGCGTAATATGAGGGACTGGTATAAGTGTAACTCGACTGAGTTGTTCCGTGCGGCGGGCAATAAAATCTACATCACAGAAACACGAGCGTTGTACGCACACTGTTTCATTGTGTCGGTGTTTACGGGTATAAACACCAACACGATGAAACAATGTGCCCCTTCGCACGGGTTAAGCATTCTAATTCGATTGTCTTTCTTAGGCCCGAATTCAGAGTTAATACTTAGATAATTTAAAGATTAAGGTAAGCCATAAAGGTGTTATATTGTAATAAAAATTACACTTTTAAGGCGTACCTTAAGGCGACAAGATAAAATAACAGAATGAGCAATTTTCATTTTTTTTTCTCATATGTTCTCTTGAGTTTTTTATCACATTTTTGTAGGGAAATATCACATTTTAAAATTATTCATCAGGTTACATATATTTTAAATACGACTATCTTATTAAAATATCACAAACTAAATTATATAATTGATTAATAAATTACCAAACCTTCGATGTTTTAAAAATGAAGAAAATTGCTCCACTTTGTGGGCCTTTTATGACTGAACAGCCTGTTGAGATGACGATCGCCTTAGCCATTAAATCATCTAAGTATTGACTCTGAATTCGGGCCCTAAATGAAAAGTCTTTACCTTTTGTCCTCGGAACTTTCTCTTAGGGGAAGCTATGGCATGCACCAATCCTTTCAATTTGTACGACCGTATAATTAATTGCACTGTCCTTACTGCAGCCCCGGTTGCCTGGGAAACCTGATCCATCACAGGAATGACCTAAAATAAAACATAAATAAATAAGTACTCTTTATTTACTATAATATTATTTACTATAATGTATGTAATATGAGTAGTTAATAAAATAATAGATTGTTAATAATTACCGAATTGCTGGTTTTGTATATTTGTTCTAGGTATATATATACATTTATAATTATCTCCTTCGCTTGGCCTGAAAGCGATTTTCCCCTTCCTAATTTAGACATCTTCGCGTTTTTGTAGTCACCGTATTTTTAAACAAAAATATTAAACAAAGAGACGGCCGCTCCGCCCGACTGTCGGCGCGTTACTGACCGAACACAGAGGTCTTTTCACTAAAGGAATACAATCGAGTTAGTGTGGGTCACAGTGCGTTCCAAAAACAAGTGATATATATACATATATAAAATAAAAAAAAATCAATTATAACATTCGTGTATGGTGTCGGATATTTCGTAGAAGATATAACACTCAGTACATAAATAGCCTAAAATATCATTTTGCAAAATGTATGGTATATGTATACTAATAAAAATAACATTTTTTGGCTATATTAATATATCATATTATAATAATAAAAATAATTATTAAAAACTTCGGGATAAATAATATTTTTTGTAAGATTTTGTTATTTTATTTGATGATTTTATAATACTCCCTATAAGTTACTGTAGTGATAGACAAAAGTTTTACAGAGAATTGAGAAATATTGAAAAAAAATGCAAACTTTGATGTAGGTTATCTCCGTAACTGTCGAAATTTCACCCAATGTTTAAAGAATATTTTCTATTAAAAAATTGTATGAAGAAGACTCCGCCGATGTTTTTGCTCCTAGAAACATAGAAATAGATGCCCTGTATGTATAATAATAAAAGTAACATATTTTATTCGTATAAAAAAGTATATACATTAAAATATTTTCTTTAAAACTGTTCTCATGTTACGGCTCAAAAAGATACAATTGGTAAAACTTATAAGTACCGATGCATTCATTTTCAAAACACCCTCGAGGTAGAATGCAAGGCGCGTTTTTTTATGCTATCCGCTATAGACATAATCCATGTTTTGCGCAATTTATAAAATAAACTAAAGATACTAACTAAACACGAAAACTTCAATTTTTTATGTAAAAACGAATGATTAAAACGGACAACAAAAACGATTGATATACTTACAAATGAGTAGCTGATAACGGATTGTAAACATGTAAAACTTTAAAAACGGACCGTACACTATGATGAAAACGGATAAGACGGCTTTTGAAAATGAATTATAACAAACAACTAACAAAGAAGGAAGAGAAGAAGGGTCATAAGAAGCGGACCATAAAACGAAACATATAAATAAAACCTAAAGCGGAAAAAATGTTTCATAGAAAACGTCTACAATCACAATAAACGGAATTAAGAACATAACAACGGAGCATATAAATGGATCATATAGTACGGAAGATACCAAGTACATTAAAAATCATAATCATAATAAAGAAAACATAAAAACGTAAGAAAAACGATTCGTAAAAATCTATATCTAAAAATATAACGGAACTTAATAATGAAATACACAACGAACGGAACAAACAAAAAAAACGGAGCGTTACAAAAGTAAGAATAAATCATTTTTAAGTCTGAACGAAAAAACTGAGCGATAAACAATGCATACAAAACATCAAAAACTGACCATGACAAACGGAAATTAAAACCATACGAACTACAAAAACGGATCATACCATACGGAAGATAAAGAAATTAACAAATATAATCATAAAATTCGGAACGTAAAAACCTAAGAAAATTGATTCATAAAAATCTGATATTAAATGAAAAAGCTATGGAACATTACAGACGCAGACATTGCAGACACCCTGTTTTTAGCCGTCCCGCTCGAACGTCGATACCTTTCATAAAAGGAATGGGCCCTGCTAACACACACCACGAACCTCACCCTCATAAATATATGAACATCGAATCAACTACATTCATGTATACATAGATGTATTTAAAGATCTAACATTCATATTATAGTATATTTTTAAGTACCTGTTAAAATAAAAAGGTACATGGTTTCTCATATCTAGTAGCAAAACATACCTTTTTTTCACCGAATCAACCTTACCCCCCCTTATTTTATTTATACACACTGCAAAAAAAACTGCACACAAGATTATAAATAGCCACGAAGACACGAGTACGCTCTTAATTAAATCATTTATTAAAATTGAGTATAAAAATAATTGCTTTACCATACTCCTGTTATTGTTGTTTTATTTGATTTGAATTAAAACGAATGAATATTTAATATTGCATATAAGTTACTGTATTGATGCTCCAACATTTAAAAAAAAATATTTTTAAAAAATGCAAATTTTGATGTCGCTTATCTCCGTAACTGTCGACATTTCACCCAAAGTGTTTATTATTCAAAACTGCATGAAGAACACTTCCCAAAGTTTTTGCTACTAGCTATGTGACACCCTGTATTATGTATGTGGTAAAAAATAAACATACAATATACACAATATAAGGAAATGTGCACATTTTGGGTTTGTGGGCATGTTTCAGTGTCGAAGTTAAAAAAAATCCAATATTAATTGTATATTATTTAAAAAAATACATTTCTTTGTGCATACTATACGAAAGATTAAATTATGTATTTTTATCTTGAAATTTTTTCATACATAAAGACTGCGCCACCCGGCAGAGGTTAACCGAGGTCCGCTCGAACTTACCTGCAATACAAATAAACAATTAGTTATTATATAGTGGAACGGTAGTATACACCCGCCTTTGTAGAGTGATAGGTGTGGGTTGGATAATAAATAGTAGGGATTATGATCCCGGGATTTCGGGAAGAACAAAAAATAATTTTAAAAGAGAATATTGGCCCATGCGTTCCTGAATTATCTAATTTGCTGGCGCGTAGTTTGCCGGTTGACTCATTAGTTGTGTCTTCAGCAGATATATTCCTGTGAAGTATATATCAATATTAAATAAGTAATTGTTATTAATAAATGTAGAGTTGGCTGAATATTATTATTTTTTTATTTAATGTAATTATGACATGGATTATGGTCAAATGTACATCCGATGAATTTTGTAATTCCGAAAATTTAAAAACGCTCGATTCCTTCCATAAGCGTTGAGCCCGAACGATTATTTTCTGCTGCATCTAGGGATTATGATCCCGGGATTCCGAACGTTTTTCTGGTCCCGCAATCCTTATATTAAAAATTTTCGGGTTTGATACAAAAAATAATTTTAAAAGAGAAGAGCGGTCCATGCGTCCCAGAATTACCAAAGGCGCTGGGGCGTTGTGTGCCGGTTTGTCCGCGCTCTGTTTCACTCGCACACTCCATGATTCGAGTATCGGTGATTTGTGTATCGATAACCTTCTCAGGCTGAAAATATATTTCCGTATTCTAAAAAATAAGACACTGATATCTAATTAATTTCCGTTTTACTATTTTTAATACTAAATGTGCCATATCGACGGTTCCTACGTAAATTTGCAAAAATTCGATATTAGTTTTACCATTTTAATATTCCTTTACATTTTCGGACAGTTTAAAAAAAATCTTTTCAAAGCATATTATAAAGGAAATTTTTTTTTTTTTAAAGAGTGTTGAAAATATAGAGTAAATTGGGTGGTTTAAGATAGTAAAACGAAAATCTAAATTTGCACATTCGACAGTATGTAAAGGGAACGTCTTTCTGTTTGATTAAGATTTATGATTGATTTGTTCAACATTTAGTTCCTATTCTTAAAAAAGGAGAAAAAAAAATTTGCTTAATTTTTATATTATATTGTTTGTCAATAATCTCTAAATTGTTTTGTTTCTTCTAATCTAATCTAAATCTAAAGAGACTATTAAGAAACAAAACATTATATATAATTGTTTTGTTTGAGACTTTTTTAAATTATTATATTTATTGTTTATTTACATTTGTTAACATAAATTACTAATAACTCCACATTAGGTAAAACCCATATTGTGGCAGTTATTCTTACTTAAGAGTTCTGTAATAGAAACATAGAATAGTAATTATACTATTTATTACATTAATTATAATATTACCTACATCAATATAATTTTGTTGCATAATATTATGCAAGTAATGAAGATTATATAAATAACGTACTTGTAGGACTAAAATTATAATATAGGTGGGTATAGAGAAGATTTAATTTTTGTTCGATTTAAAATTTAAAATATTTGCACCACAATAATAATAATAATTGGATCATTTGTATAGCGCCGTTTTCATGAATACTCACTTCAAGGGCGCTTCACACAAAACACTTATTTACTATTACTATTACTAGGAGTGGGAAACATTACGAAGTGATGTAACGGTCTGATTCTATAGGCTTTTATATGATTGACTAAACAAATACGACTTTAGTTGTTTTTTGAACGGTGGTAAGCTGTTTATTTGGTAGTTTATTCCAGAAATTTGGTCCAGCCACCGCGAAACCACGGTCACCGAAATTGGGTTTGTGGACGCGATTTACTTTCCCTATTTGTATTAGATGTTGATGCTGAGCAAAGAGTTAGTTGTCTATTATTTGCGTAAAATGGAATGCAGAAGTCGGTAATGTATTGAGGGGCCATGTTGTGAATAGCTTTGAATATTGTGAGGCATACCTTTTATTCAATCCTCTCTGGACTTTTAAGCCAGTGAAGGTTTTGAAGATGGTGCTTTGATATAATTACAGTAGTCTAAGCGAGAGATAACGTATGCGTTTATTAATAATTTTGTTGCTTCTGTTGGGATGCTTTTACGAATAGATTTAATACGGCGTAAATGATATAAAGCAGAGTGCCTTATTACGGTACCTTGTGCCTTGAACTCGGCCGCCCCGACCGCTGCTCATCGTGGACGTTTTCCCGGCCCCCAGAAAACTCCCGGCACCACTTCCGCACGTTTTTTACGTCCATACACCTCTCACCATACACTTCCACTAACTGGCGATGAATGTCTATCGGAGAAACCTTTTTTGCGTTCAAAAATCGAATGACTGAGCGCAGTTCGCACTTGGCGGGCGAGCTAAGCGGGAGCTCCATCCTGAACGATCGCTACACAGCGACGCCAGCAACTGAGCGTCCCAAAGTCTCGCGGATGGACCTACGCTAGGTGGGGGAACCAAGGAATGCAGCGCTGTTGTCAAATTTCGCCTAGCAACTCGCGTTCGGAAATGGCATCGTTGGAGACCTTACTTTGCAATGCGCCCTCGCATGATATTAGATAAAATTCAGACAGATAAAAAGTACTACGATAATTGTAATACTACTACAACAATTGATCTATTTTAAAAGTGGCAAAATTTAAAGAATAACTTGTACTGAGACACGGTGCTGGTGACTTAAGCGTACGTCATTCATTCTGATCGGTTCTTCAGTTAAAATGACCGATTGCACAATTTTTTAATTTAATTTAATTGAAAATCTTATTAATCTCAATTTGCATATTAAAACTGGATCATTTATTTGAATCCTTTAAAAGTGTTTTCTTTTCTAAATTTTCTTAGTCATTAATACTGTCATCATGCCTATTGTAATTTTTACGGGACCATACTCGTACTGTATATAACATTTGATTAATATGTATGTATTCAGCGCTCTTTCTCGAATAACGTCTATTTTTCCCTATAAAAATTATAGTTATCATGAATTTTTGACCAGCGGAATCCGAGTCCTTTTATTATTTTCCGAAAACTTGTCTTGCCTCCAGTAAAATGAATGGCTCCCTTGATGGCAGCGTGAACGTTATTCAACGTCGGCAATTGCTTGTGCGTTATGTAAAAATCATAAATGCACCGCCTCATAACTGCATTATCGAAGTCGTCTACCTGTATAGATCTTTCCATTTAACCTCAGTGAGTGGGGTAACACAGTAACCCCAGTCAAATTCGCGTTTTAATGAAGTAACCTGGTTTGAAAATGTTTTATAATATTTTTAATTACATTTTTATACAATAGTCCTTAGTCCTCCGGCGTACGGAAAAAGACCGGCGAACTATCAAGATAATAAAGTTGGAGTATCTCGGACACATTATGAGAGGACCAAATATAATTTAAACCTCACATCTAGGGGGAAATAAGTGGTAAAAGAAGCGCAGTTAGACGCCGCATCTCGTGGCTGCGTAACTTGGGGGACTGGTATAAGTAACTCGAATGAGTTGTTCCGCGTTACGGTAAATAAAATCTTAATCGCCAGAATGATCGCCGACCTCCGTTAGGAGATGGCACGATGAAAAAAATACAATGCTTAAAAGATTCTACTGAATTTTTTGACATTTTATAAAAAACCGTGACTGATGGAAGCCGCGCAAGCAGAATGAAGTAAGCGTATCGCATAGAATATTGACGATTGTCTATGGAAAAACATTTTTTTGTATTTTTGACTGTTTTATTAATTACGAAATATTATTTTATTTTCTTAAGGTGTTGTATTCATTGGGATATTTATGAGGATTAAAAAGAATACAAATTCCATATCATTAATGATTATTAAAAATATAGTTTTAAAAATAAGGTTTTTGGGGTTAAGTCGTAACCCTGTACCGGAACGGGAGTGTTAAGAGACAATCGATTAGTATGCGTAAAGCTACTGATACACATGCTTATTAGTGGCACGTGAGCATGCGTACTATCGACCTTCTTTAGGCCTCGCTTATTAGTGGCATGTGTGTACGCACATTGCTAGTAATAAGCATGCCACTTAGTGGCATGCTCCAATATCAACCGCCGGTTGATTTATGATAATGCCACTAAGTGGCATGCCACTAATAAGCATGTGTGTCTGTACCTTAAGCCGCACACGCACGCATTCTAATTCGATTGTCTTCCAAATAAGAAAAGATGTTTACCTTCTGTCCTCGAAACCTTGTCTTGGGAGAAGCTATTGCTTCCTTCAATCCTTTAGTTTTGTACGCCCGTATAATTAATCGTACTGTCTTCACTGCCAATCCCGTTGCCTGGGAAACCTGATCCATCACAGGAACGACCTAAAATAAAACATAAATAAGTACTCTTTATTTACTATAATACTATTTACTATAATTTTTCATGCTTGGAATCCATGTAACATGTGCAGTTTATAAAGTAATAAATAGTTAATAATTACCGAATTGCTGGTTTTATATATTTCTTCCAGGTATTTATGTACATTTATAATTATCTCCTTCGCTTGACCTGTAAGCGATCTCCCCTTCCCTAACTTGGACATCGTGGCGTTTTTGTAGTCACCGTATTTTTAAACAAAAATATTAAACAATGAAACGACCGCTCCGCCCGACTGTCGGCGCGTTACTGACCGAACACAGAGGTTTTTCCACTTAAGGAATACAATCGAGTTAGTGTGGGTAACAGTGCGTTCCAAAAACAAGTGTTACGTATAAAAATATATTTTAAATTATAACACTCGTGCATGGTGTCGGATAATTCATTTTAGGCTATTTACGTGCTGCGTGTTATAGAAGATATAACACGCAGCACGTAAATAGCCTAAAATGTCATTTTGCAAAATATATGATATTTGTACAAAAAAAAAGTAACATTTTTTGTTGGTATTAATATCATATTTTAATAATAAAACTAACAATAAAAATGTTTATTTATTATACGCGATGCCTCATTACTAGTAGCAAAAACTTCGGGGACTCTTCTTTATTAAATTTTGAATAGAAAATATATACTTGGAATTAAATGTGTATAATTACGAAGATAAGCGACATCAAAATTTGCATTTTATCAATATTTCGGTTTCATCTTTTGTAAAACGTTAGACTATCATTAAAGTAATATATAAAATATTTAAAAAAAAATCATTCAATTTGATATAATACAAGTCAAATAAAATGATTAAAACCTTGCAGAAATGTTGAAAAATATTTTTTGTAAGATTTATGTTTATTATTATATTATCTTATTTGACTTGTATGAAAGCAAACAAATTTATAATACTCCATATAAGTTACTCCAGTGATAGTCAAACGTTTTACAAAGAATATAGAAATAATGAAAAAAAAAATCAAACTTTGATGTCTCTTAACTCTGTAACTGTCGACATTTCACCCACAGTTTGAAGAATATATTCCATTAAAAAATAGAATGAAGAAGACTCCGCCGTTTTTTTTGCTCCAACAAACATATGTATAGTAATGAAAGTATCATTTTTTATTTTTTAAAAAGGTATATACATTAAAATATTTTCTACAAAACTATTCTCATGTTACGGCTACAATTGGTAAAGGTACAATTCGTAAAACTTATAGGTACCAATGCATTCATTTTCACCACCCTCGAGGTAGAATGCACGGCGAGTTTTTTTTTATGGTATCCGCTATAGACATAATCCACGTTTTGCGCAATTTAGAAAATAAACTAACGATTCTGACTAAACCCGAAAAATCGGATTTTTTATGTAAAAACGAAAGATTAAAACGGACAACAAAAACGACTGATACACCTACATACAAATGGAATGGATAGCTAATAACGGATTGTAAACAAGTAAAACTTTAAAAACGGACCATAAACTATACGAATTATAACAAACAGCTAACAAAGAAGGAAGAGAAGTGCTGATCATAAGAAGCGGACCATAAAACGAAACATATAAATAAAACCTAAAGCGGAAAAAACGATTCATAGAAAACATCTACAATCATAATAAACGGAATTAAGAACATAACAACGAACTATAAAAACGGAGTATATAAATGGATCATAAAGTACAGAAGAAGAACGATTCATAAAAATATAACAACGGAACATAATGATGGAATAAACAAGCATTACGATCATATCATAACATACGGAAAATAAAGTAATTAAAAAGTAACCCATAAAAACCAAGTTTTTATTATACTCCCTTTTTTGTAACATATAACAACAATTAAAGACGAATTAAAACATACAACATAACACTAAACATATAGTAATTTAATATATTTCTAAAATGTCAGATGTTTTGAGCTTCGATAAGACACTGCATGCTTTGAAGATTAAATTCCAAAAACATTTGTCAGTCAATTTAGATTTTCGACATTCGTAGTGAAGTACCTATTATGTATACCGATGGAGTAACTCAAATTTAGAAAATATTCCGCGACGTTATCCGGCCGCCGTTGCTAATCAAACTTTTCTAATGATTCCAATTTGAAAAAATATAACCCATAAAAAAAAAGTTTTTATTATACTTTCTTTGTAAAATATAACAACAATTAAAGACGAATTAAAACATATAACATAACACTAAACTTACAGTAATTTAATATATTTATAAAATGTCAGAATTTCTAAAAATCCGAAATTATACTATAATTATTAATTCTTTTTAACGAAAATTTGATATATCTTCTTTATCGTCGCCACAAGTCTACTTGCCAAGTTTCAGCTCGATTGGATCACCGGAAAAGGGTTAAAAAATGATCCAAAGTTTTCACGACGCCACGAGTTAATATAAAGGGAGTAACAAATATAATCATAAAATCGGAACATAAAAACGGAAGAACATTGATTCATATAAATCAAATATTAAATGAAATAACTTCGGAAAATTGTAGACGCAGGCATTGCAGATACCCTGTTTTTAGCCATTTGAAACGACTTCTGTCCCGCTCGAACGTTGATAGCATTCATAAAAAGAACCTACTAAACACACCACACATCTCACCCTCATCAATATGAACAAGGCCTCAACAACATTCATGTATTTAAGATTTATAATAATATTATGGTACATATTTAAGTACCTGTTGAAATAAAATGTATATACAGGATGTCTCGTAGCTAGTAGCAGAATTTTACAGGTGTATTTCTGCCTTGATAATGAGTCGTTTTGAGTTCTTTTCTTTTTCTCTTTTATTATTATTTTTTTATATTTAAAAAATAAATAAATATTTATTTATTAGGAATCGACATGTAAAAGTACCGTCATTTTTGACGGATTGCAGCTAGTGGAATACATAAACGTTTTATAACGAACGGAACAAAAAACGGAGCGTTATAACAGGAAGAACATATAATTTTTATATAGGATCGAAAAAACTGGGCGATAAATAATTCATAGAAAACATCAACAACCGACCGTAGTAAATGGAAATTAAAACCATAACGGATAATTTTTGCAAAAAAATGAACTATTTTTACAGTAACTTAAGAAAGTATCAAAGACAATGAATTTTCCATTATCGATAAAAGTTAATGTAATGATAGTTCAACGGTTTGCAAAAAAAAAATTAGAAATATTGAAAAAAAAAATGCAAACTTTGACACCGTAAGTTTCATTTCGCTGGAGTCACATCATAGCATTATCAGAAGTGTATCCTTTCGTTTTCGCTACATACATGGCCTTCACCCCGCGGCGAGAGGACATACTCCTGAAGACGCTGTGATATGACGCGAGCAAAACGTCGAGAATCGTATCTCGTCTATACGGTTCGTATAAACTATCCGTTTTTTTTTCGTAACTAAACATGCGTGTATTAATTTGCAATGTGCTTTTTTCAAATCGCTCTTTCTCGGTAAAGCGGCACAGGGCGAGAGGGAGGGTGACGTCAGCTGTTAAGGCGCCATAGTACATGATTCACGTTTTTGCAGTCTGGAGAGTCAATTTAGTGTAAAGTTTTCGAATCTTATTGCCAAAATTACAACTAACCATGCATTCAATTAATTTTATTATGAAAGGTCCATCCACTCTTAAAGCATTTGTTTAAAAAAAGTAAAAAAAATACTTTTTATTATCACAAAAAAAATATAATCCCGAAGCCCTATTTAATCTTTCTGGCAATAGAGTTATCTTTGGTACACTTTTTCTCGAAATATTTCCACGTAAATACCATATATTTTTTAAATAAATTTAATAAAAAAAAGTTCAAACAGAAAGTTTAAGGGGAAATATATTATAATTTTTGGGTAGGTTGTTAAATACAACGTTTAGAAAAAGATAAAAATTCACGTTCTGCCTCCTATATTGCAGCATCCAAAAAACCATTAAAACATCGATTATTTTAATTAAATTTTACATGCGTACTAAGAAAATTTCACTGGCATTAATATGAAAATATTCAAAAAATTATACCTCATACTCAAGAATTTGATTTAATTAAATCGTGTAGTCTGTTAAAAGATCAATTTTCTTTCAAATCAGTCTTCGGTTGGACACCAACTACGCCAGTCGTCAGGTTACGCTCCCGTTAGTTTATACGAATATATCTAAAAATACTGCGTAAACTTTACCTGAGTATTAATTAATAAAGGGAAGATACTAGTATAAAGAATGCATTTTAGAAATCACATATCGCGCGAACAACGGTAAATCCAGAAAATTAACTTTTAAATCAATTAACAATACTTGAATTTGAATGTCGCCATTTTTATTTTTTACAACACTCTTATATTGAAACTATGAAAATGTGTACATTTTCGATTTATGGGTTTGTTTCAGTGTCGAAAAAGTAAAAAATATCTATAATTGATTGTATATTATTTTTTTTAAAGTCAATTTCTTTGTGCATACGATACGAATGATTAAATTATTTTTATCTCGAAAATTTTTTCTTACATATAAACAACACCACCCGGCAGAGGTTAACCGAAGTCCACTCGAACTTACCTGCAATAAAAATAAACAATTAGTTATAGTTATTATATAGTGGAACGGTACTACGGTTAAATGAGGACTGTATAATTGTAATTGTTACAGGACCATACTCTTATTATACATATATGTATATAACATTTCGTTAATATGTATGTATTCAGAGCTCTTTCTCGAATAACGTCTATTTTTCCCTATAAAAAATTATATAATAGTTATCATGAATTTTTGACCAGCGGAAATCGAGTTTTTTGATTATTTTCCGAAAACTTGTCTTGCCTACAGTAAATTGAATGACTCCCTTGATGGCAGCGTGAACGTTATTCAACGTCGGCAATTGCTTGTGTGTTTATGTAAAAATCATAAATGCACCGCCTCATAATTGCATTACCGAAGTCGTTAACTTTCCATTTAACCTCAGTGAGTGGGGTAACACAGTAACCCCAGTCAAATTCGCATATTAATAAAGTATCCTGGTTTGAAAATGTTTTATAATATTTTTAATTACATTTTTATAGAATAGTCCTTAGTCTTCCGGCGTACGGAAAAAGACCGGCGAACTATCAAGATAATACAGCTGGAGTATCTCGGACACATTATGAGAGGACCAAATATAATCTAAACCAACTCATCATCCAGAGGAAAATAAGTGGTAAAAGAAGCGCAGGAAAGACGCCGCATCTCATGGCTGCGTAACTTGAGGGACCGGTATAAGTAACTCGACTGAGTTGTTCCGCGTTACGGTAAATAAAATCTTAATCGCCAGAATGATCGCCAACCTCCGTTAGGAGATGGCACGGTGAAAAAAATACAATGCTTAAAAGATTCTACTAAATTTTTTGACACTTTATAAAAAACCGCGACTGACAGAAGCCGCGCAGGCAGAATGAAGTAAGCGTATCGCATAGAATATTGACGATTGTTTATGGAAAAACTTTTTTTTTGTACTTTTGACTGTCTTATATATTACGCAATTTTATTTTCTTTGAGTGTTGTATTCTTTGGGATATTTATTAGGATTAAAAAGAATACCAACTCCATATCATTAATGATTATTAAAAATGTAGTTTTAAAAATAATTTTGGGGTTAAGTCGTAACACCGTACCGGAACGGGAGAGTTAAGAAACACAATCGATTAGTATGCGTAAGTCGCACATTGTTTCATTGCGTTGGTGTATAAGCGTATACTCGTAGACACCAACACAACGAAATAATGTGCCTCGTACGCACGGCTTACGCATTCTAATTCGATTGTCTTCCATAAATGAAAAGATGTTTACCTTCTGTCCTCGAAACCTTCTCTTGGGAGAAGCTATGGCATCCTTCAATCCTTTAGTTTTGTATGCCCGTATAATTAATTGTACCGTCCTTACTGCCAATCCCGTTGCCTGGGAAACCTGATCCATCACAGGAACGACCTAAAATAAAACAAATAAGTACTCCTTATTTACTATAATATTATTTACTATAATGTATTTAATATGAGCAGTTTATAAAGTAATAGATAGTTAATAATTACCGAATTGCTGGTTTTATATATTTCTTCCAGGTATTTATGTACATTTATAATTATCTCCTTCGCTTGACCTGTAAGCGATCTCCCCTTCCCTAACTTGGACATCGTGGCGTTTTTGTAGTCACCGTATTTTTAAACAAAATTATTAAACAAAGAAACGGCCGCTCCGCCCGACTGTCGGCGCGTTACTGACCGAACACAGAGGTCTTTCCACTTAAGGAATACAATCGAGTTAGTGTGGGTAACAATGCGTTCCAAAAACAAGTGATACATATAAAAAAATATTTTAAATTATAACACTCGTGTATGGTGACGGTTAATTCGTAGAAGATACAACACGCAGCACGTAAATAGCGTAAAATGTCATTTTGCAAAATATATGATATTTTAATTAACATTTTTTGTTGGTATTAATATCATATTTTAATAATAAAACTTACAATAAAAATGATTATTTATTATACGGGGTGCCTCACAACTAGTAGCAATAACTTCGGGGAGTCTTCTTCATTTAATTTTGAATAGAAAATATTTACTTGGAATTAAATGTGTATAATTACGAAGATAAACGACATCAAAATTTTCATTTTTTTCAATATTTCGGTTTTATCTTTTGTAAAACGTTAGACTATCATTAAAGTAATTTATATAAAATATAAAAAAATCATTCGCTTTGATATAATATAAGTCAAATAAAATGATTGAAAATTTGCAGAAATTTTGAAAAATATTTTTTGTAAGATTTATGTTTATTATTATATTATCTTATTTGAATTGTATGAAAGCAAATGAATTTATAATATTCCATGTAAGTTACTGCAGTGATAGTCAAACGTTTTACAAAGAATATAGAAATAATGAAAAAAAATTCATCCATAGTTTGAAGAATATTTTGTATTAAAAAATAGAAAGAAGAAGCCGCCGTTTTTTTTTTGCTCCAACAAACATATGTGTAGTAATAAAAGTAACATTTTTTATCGTATAAATTAAAATATTTTTAACAAAACTATTCTCATGTTACGGCTAAAAAAGATACAATTATTAAAACATAAGTCATCATTCATTTTCACCACCCTCGAGGTAGAATGCACGGCGCGTTTTTTATG
Organism: Agrypnia vestita; assembly: GCA_016648135.1. Lineage (NCBI taxonomy): Eukaryota > Metazoa > Arthropoda > Insecta > Trichoptera > Phryganeidae > Agrypnia > Agrypnia vestita. The sequence continues at coordinate 38,874 of JADDOH010002868.1, forward strand.
GTATCCGCTATAGTCATAATCCATGTTTAGCGCAATTTAGAAAATAAACTTTGTATTAAAAATGTCCTTAGGTTTTCGCGGCCTTTCAAAATCTTCTGTGAATAGTTTAGCCGTGTATGTGATCTCTGGCCAACGTTTCGGATGATATCAGCCCTGATGATGGACTCTGCAATGGGATCCGAAACGTTGTCCAGAGAGGTCACATATACACGGCAGAATATCCCAGAAAACTATTCACAGAAGAAACTATGTATTCTAACTAAACCTGAAAAATCCGATTTTTTATGTAAAAACGAAAGATTAAAACGGCCAACAAAAACGACTGACATACCTACATACAAATGGGTAACTAATAAAGGATCGTAAACACGTAAAACTTTAAAAACGGACCATAAACTACGATAAAAACGGACATGACGGCTTTTAAAAACGATTTATAACAAACAGCTAATAAAGAAGGAAGAGAAGTGCGGATCATAAGAAGCGGACCATAAAACGAAACATATAAATAAAAGTGGAAAAAACGATTCATAGAAAACATCCACAATCATAATAAAAGGAATTAATAACATAACAAGGAACTATTAAAACGAAGCATATACATGGATAATAAAGTACGGAAGAAGAACGATTCATAAAAATTTATATCGAAAAATATAACAACGGAACATAATGATGGAATACACAAGCATTACGATCATATCATAATATACGGAAGATAAAGTAATTAAGAAATATAATCATAAAATCGGAACGTAAAAACGGAAGAACATTGATTCATAAAAATCGGATATTAAATGAAATAGCTTTGGAACATTGCAGACGCAGACACTGCAGACACCCTGTTTTTAGCCTTTTGAAACGACTTCCGTCCCGCTCGAACGTTGATAGCATTCATAAAAGGAACCTACTAAACACGCCACACACCTCACCCTCATAAATATGAACAAGGCCTCAACTGCATTCATGTATTTAAAGATTTAAGGTTTACAATAATATTGTGGTACATATTTAAGTACCTGTTGAAATAAAATGGCTATACAGAGTGTCTCATAGCTTGTAACAAAAATTTTACAGGTGAATTTCTGCTTTGATAATGAGGCATTTTGAGTTCTTTTCTTTTGTCCTTTTATTATTTTTTTATATTTAAAAATGAATAAATACTTATTTCTTAGGAATCGACATGTAAAAGTACCATCATTTTTGACGGATTGCAGCTAATGGGATACATAAATGTGTTATAACGAACGGAACAAAAAACGGAGCGTTACAAAAAGGAAGAACATATAATTTTTATATAAGAACGAAAAAACTGGGCGATAAACAATTCATAGAAAACATCAACAACCGACCGTAGTAAACGGAAATTAAAACCATAATGAAGGACAAAAACGTCATTTTTGCATAAATTGTACTATTATTACAGTAACTTAAGAAAGTATCAAAGATAATGAATTTTCCATAATCGATAAAAGTTAATGTAGTACAACAATGATAGTACAACATTTTGCAAAAAAATAATTTATAAATATTTTTTTAAAAAATGCAAACTTTGACACCGTATATTTCGTTTCGCTGGAGTCACATCGCAGCATTTTCACAAGTGTGTCCTTTCACTACATACATATCCTTGACCCCACGGCAAGAGGACATACTCCTGAAGACGCTGTGATATGACGCGAGCAAAACGTCAAGAATCGTATCTCTACACATCTATACGGTCCGTATAAACTATCCGTTTTATTTCCGTAACTAAATATGCATGTATTTTTTTGCGATGTGCTTTTTTCAATTCACTCTTTCTCGGTAAAGCGGCGCAGAGAGAGAGGGAGGGTAACGTCAGCTGTTAACTGCTTCATCATTATCAGTTCAGTCTAGCGAAGGGAAAAACTACATAAAATAAAGACACAACACGCACACGTTCACTAGATTGAAGACTACAAAATGTGCGCTACATATGTAGTAAATACCGAAACATTGCACATTTCATCTATTTCAATAAACTACACGAATTGAACTAATTTTAGTACTGTAAAATTGTATCTACTACAAGAAGTACCTACTGCTTAAAAATGTCCTGCTACAAAATTTTAAAATCATGGGGGAGGGGGGGTTATTTCAGTTTCCGGAGATTTCATCATTCACTTCCCAAAATTTTCTAATTCATGGGAGGGCGGTTGTTTCGGTTTCCAAACTGTTCTTCATTTGACCATCACAAATATTTCGACTGTTTTATCCACATCAAAACCTCCGTCAATTATTTATTTATATCAACATGAACATAGCAAAAATATCGGCCAAAAATATCACATATTAAACAGGTAACGCTTCAATTTAAAAATTGAAGTGTGTAGTTTGTAGTACACAGTTCACTAACAAACGCGTAAAGTGTGCGCTTCAGTATAATATAGTACTACATTGCAGTACAGAGCGGACCCATCACTAATTCAGTCGCCATGGATCAGTTCACGGGGCAAAAGCGCTTTTAATGTTCGTGTTTTTTATGAAAACGGTCACCCACACATCGGTGTGCGAAATTTGTTTCGTTTAGAATATCGTTTAAACTGCAAGAAAACTATCCCAGTGTACATTTAATTTAAATATGGATAAAGCGATTTGAAGAAACTGGATCTAAATTCAAACCACGTGGCGTAGGCAACATCCATAAACTACGTGATCTGATCAAGGAGGGGAGGAGATAGGTAGAATTCTACGCTGGGCTACTTGAGGGAAGGAGGGGGGGGGGGTTATAGTGAGCTACTTAATTCATTCATTCATTTAATTTGGCACAATCAAAACGGTACAGAATACGCGATCGATAAACCTGCGCAGATCGGTTTGTAGCGATAAATTGTAGCGATACATCGATACGTGTGTAGCGGGCTTTGGGCACCCGCTAACTTAAGTAAAGGAAATGTTTTGCCAGCGAGTTTTTAAAACATAAAATTTTAAATTATGTCATTATTATGACACAAGTAATCATTCCCCAAAGTAAAGATGTTTTTCCAATCGTTTGGTCAGTTAGTGAGTAGTGTCACCAATTAAAATAAATATACATGGTGTAACAGAACTAGTCTACAAAACTTTACAGGTGGATTTCTTGATTATGATGATGTCTTGATTATGAGTCGAAAATGTACAAACAACCGTGACCTAATATCATTAATTAAGGAGATATGCAACATTGAAGTTTGCATTTTTTTTTAAATATTTCAGACTAATTTTTTGCAAAACGTTGGACTATCATTACAGTAACATATATCTAATATGAAAGATTCATTCCCTTCGATATAATACAAGTCAAATAAAATAACGAAAACATTACAGAAATATTACTTTTTTTTGTTATTTTATTTGCCTTGAATTAAAACGAATGAATTTTTAATATTGCATATAAGTTACTGTAGTGATACTCCAACATTTTACAGAAAATAAGACAGAAATATTGAAAAAAAATTCAAACTTGTATGTTGCTTATCGCCGTAACTGTCGACATTTCACCCAAAGTGGAAAAAATATTTTTGGGAAGACTCACCCGAAGTTTTTACTACAAGCAATATGACGACCTGTATATGTGGTGAAAAAATAAACATACAATATATTTCTCTATATTGTCTATACATAATATAGAGAAATTGGCACATTTTGGATTTATGGGTTTGTTTCAGTGTCGAAAAAGCAAAAAAAATCTGTAATTAATTGTATATTATTAAAAAAAAACTCTTTGTGCATACGATACGAATGATTAAATTATTTTTATCTTGAAAACTTTTCTTACATATAAACAACACCACCCGGCAGAGGTTAACCGAAGTCCACTCGAACTTACCTGCAATAAAAATAAACAATTAGTTATAGTTATTATATACAGGGTGTACCAGAGATAGCAGCAGAAACTTGTCAGGTAGATTCCTGACTATGTTATGAGTCTAAAATGTTCAAGCAACCATGGCCAAATATAAAATATAAATAGGCCAAATATCAAAGTTTGCATTTTTTTAAAATATTTTTCTTACTTATTTTTTGCAAAAAAATTAATAATCATTACATAACTTATGTCGATTATGAAAAATTCATTCGCTTTAATACAAGTCGATTAAAATGATAAAAACCTTAAGAAAATGAAAAAAAAAATTTTTACAAGGTTTTTTAAGATTTTATTTAAGTTGTATTGATGCAAAAGAATTTTTCATAATCGATATAAGTTACTGTAATGATAGTTCAACTTTTTGCAAAAAATAAGTAAGAAATATTGAAAAAAAAAATGCAAACTTTGATATTGCATATCTTTATAACTATTTATATTTGGCCATAGTTGCTTGAACATTTTCAATATAGTCAGGAATCTACCTGACAAGTTTCTGCTGCTAGCTCTGGTACACCCTGTATACTACGGTTAGATGAGGACTGTATAATATTGTGATTATTACAGGACCATGCTCTTATTATAGACATATATAACATTTGATTAATATGTATGTATTCAGCGCTCTTTCTCGAATAAGAACTATTTTCCCTTTAAAAAATTATAGTTATCATGAATTTTTGACCATCGGAATCCGAGTCCTTTGATTATTTTTCGAAATCTTGTCTTGCCTCCAGTAAAATGAATGGCTCCCTTGATGGCAGCGTGAACGTCATTCAACGTCGGCAATTGCTTGTGCGTTATGTAAAAATCATAAATGCACCGCCTCATAACTGCATTATCGATGTCGTCAACCTGTGTATTCGTAGTATTTTGACGTCTGGCTGAGGGAAGCCGTGCAAACAGAATAAAGTAAGCGCGTCGCATATAATATACGATATAATATTCGACGATATAGCCGCTGTGGGGGGAAAGAAATGGCTACAGTTAGCAAACAATAAGAAAGGATGGAAGGGTATGGAAGAGGCTTATATCCAGCAGTGGAGAAATGAAGGCTGATGAAGAAGAAGATATAATATTGACGATTGTCTAAAGGAAAACATCTTTTTTGTACTTTTGACTGTCTTTTATATCTTATTTTATTTCTACGGTTTACACCTATTACAATAAAATAAAAATCTTATACATATCTAGATAACAGTGTACGTTATATATATAATCATGCATGATCATTTCCAAATGTATACATATACATACATATAAAATTTATAAAACGGTATCTTTTAAAATAATTGTTGTATGTTCGCTAGATGATTTGATTATGCAAAAATAATGCATAAGTAAAATGTACGATGAATGGATGTAAGGGGAACATAATTCTGCTCTGATCCAATCCCCTCTCGTAAAAACGGAGTTTTGTTCATCTCTTTACAATTTTATACTCTGTGGCAGAATGTTTAAATTAAAAAAAAACATTTTTTTGCTAAATACATCACAAATTAAGTAAAGACATTTATAAAGTGTTTATCAGTACGAACAAAAATATGTATTCAAATATTTATTAAGAAAGTTTAATCAAATACATTAACGGTAAAATGTTCGTTACCGATAACGACTTAAGTTCACGCTGAGAATGCCAGCAATTTGTGCATAGGTACTCGTTTCTTATATTGGAAAGTCTGTTGATCGTAGTGTATTTTTGGTGAGAAGCGTTGGTTTCGTTGCAGTGAAAGAATGCTTGTGAACGGGTATTTCTGGCCGGTATGTGAAAATATATGGATGATAAGAGTTTCAGGGAATCCAAGTTATAAGAATGAATTATTTCATATATATATATATTATACTTTATATATATATTCTATATATATATATATGTATATATGATAATGTATGTTCGCTAAGTTAAATTAGACCTGTCTAAATACGAAATTGATTATAGTTGATGTGTTCGATTGGAATACTTAACCTGTTATTCACGTATCTTAAAAAAGTCTTAATTCATAGTATTATTATATTATCTTTGGGTGTTGTATGCTTGGGATATTTAAAAGAATTATAAAGAATAGCAGCTCAATATCATTAATAATTAATAAATAGTTTTAAAAATACGATTATTGGGGTTAAGTTAACCCCGTTCCGCAACGGGAGTGTTGAGAAAGACAATCGATTAGTATGCGTTTATACCCTTTAACACCAACATAATGAAACAATGTGTTTCGTACGCACGTTCTAATTCGATCGTCTTACGTAGGCCCGAATTCAGAGTCAATAATTCGTAGTAGATAATTCAAAGGTTAAGGTACGGCTTAAAGTGTTATTTTGTACTGAAAATTACGATTTTAAGGCGTACCTCAACCTTTAAATCATCTAAGTATTGACTCTGAATTGCCCTAAATGAAAAGATGTTTACCTTGTGTCCTCGGAACTTTCGCTTGGGAGAAGCTATGGCCTCCTTCAATCCTTTAATTTTGTACGTCCGTATTACCATTTGGACTGTGCCTATTGACAATTTTGTTGCCTGGGAAAGCTGTTCCAACACAGGAACGACCTAATAAAACATAAATAATTACCCTTCATTTACTATAATATTATTAACTATAATTTCTCATGCTTTAAATTCATGTAATATAAGCAGTTTATAAAATAATATTTAGTTAATAATTACCGAATTGCTAGTTTTATATACTTCTTTTAGGAATTCATGTACATTTATAATTATCTCCTTCGCTTGGCCTGAAAGTGGTTTCCCCCTCCCTAACTTAGACATCGTCGCGTTTTTCTAGTCACCGTATTTTTAAACAAAAATATTAAACAATGAAACGACCGCTCCGCCTGACTGTCGGCGCTGTACTGACCGAACACAGAGGTCTTTCCACTTATGGAATACAATCGAGTTAGTGTGCGTAACAGTGCGTTACAAAAACAAGTGATACATTTAAAAATATAAAAAAACTAATAATAAAAAAAATTATTAATTACACGGGATGCCTCATAGCTAGTAGCAAAAACATCGGGGAGTCTTCATTCTATTTTGAAGAGAATATATTTACATTGAATTAAATGTGTATTGTAACGAAGATAAGCGACATCAAAATTTGCATTTTTTTTTCTATATTTATTTTTTATCTTTTGTAAAACTTTAGAATATCATTAAAATAATTTATAACAAATATAAAAAATTATTCGCTTTGATATACAAGTCAAATAAAATAAGTAAAACCTGGCAGAAATTTTGAATTTTTTTTTTTATTACATATTTTATTTGACTTATGAAGCGGACCATAAAAGGAAACATAAATAAAACCTAAAACGAATCACAGAAAACATCTACAATCATAATAAACGGAATTAAGAACATAACTGGAAAAAGGAAAGAAGAAAAAAAGAAAAAAGAAACATTATTCGACTCGAAACTTACTTTTACTAATCATATTAATGCGATAATTTGTAAGTCTCTAAAATTGCTGGGATTTATTTTAAGGACATCACGCCCATTTCAATCAATTGAAAGTATTAAAATGTTATACATGTCTCTTGTCCGGAGCCAATTAGAATATTGCTCATCAGTTTGGTCTCCATATTATAATGGGCATATAGACAGTATTGAGCGTGTCCAACGCAAATTTCTCAAATACATTAACTACAAGTTAAGCATACCAATACAAAACATAGAATACAATTACATATTGAAGAGACTAAATTTACTCACATTATATGATAGAAGAAAAATTTATGATATAGTTCTTCTTTACAAAATTGTAAACAATATGTTGGACAGCCCTGACCTTGTAGCATGTATCGATTATAATATCCCTTCCACACATAGAACTCGACAAATTGTCACATTCCATCGCAACAATTGCAATACTAATTATCAATCAAATTCTGTGATACACAGAATATTGGGAACTTGTAATGAATATGGTTGCATGATTGACATTTTCGTCGACAGTCTGGAGAAAGTAAAGTTTACACTTAAAGAGGCAATACTGCTTCGTTACTGACTTCAGCTGTTAATATGTAATGGTGGGTAATATATATTTTTCATACACATTGCCGCTTTGTACTTTATATTTTTAATTTCTGTACTCATGTTTTGGTGCTATTCCTGATACTTTTAATAATTTGCTACTTGTAACTTATATTGTTTAATGTATGTTCTTTTTAATTTTATGATATATTTTTTTTTATGTAAAAGCCTATACGCATTGCTGCTCGTTACCTACTCTACATTTTTAATTTTTATACTCATGATTTGGTGCTATTCCTGAAACTTCATATTTCGCTACTTATAACTTATATTGTTTAATGTTTGTTCTTTTTAATTTTATGTTATATTTTTAGGTAAAAGCCTATACACATTGCCGCTATTTACTTTATATTTTTAACTTTTATACTCATGTTTTGGTGCTATACAGATATTGTTTAATGTATGTGCTTTTTGAAATTTATTTTATACTCTTTATGTAAAAGCCTAATGGGCGTAAACAAATAAATAAATAAATAAATAAATAAATAAATAAATAAATAAATAAATAAATAAATAAATAAATAAATAACAATGAATAATTAAAAATGAGCATACAAACTTATACCTATGAAACTCATTGTCTGTCTGTCTGTTCTCTATACAAACATACACCGTTTGTCTGATTCGACTCAAACTTTGCATACTTATGCTTTAAGACCCGGCGGGAAACACAACATTTACGCCCTCCCCTTTTACCCCTTCCTGATATATTTTCATTGCAAATCTGTACCGATCAGACTCAAAATTTGGAAATTATTTTTAGGACCCGGCGGGTACATAGGCGACATTCCTTCCCACCCCTGAGTGAGTTTTCCTGTATATAAAATTCTTCTGGAGAAGAATTTTATATACAGGAAAACTCACCACAGACCTTCTTAATTTATGTGAAGATAGAAAGTTCAGACCCGCGTTCTACACAAACAACACCATTAAGAAATACATTTTCAATAATAAAACTAAAACAGAACATCTAGATAATAGTGGGGTTTGTAAAATTAACTGTGGGAACTGCCAATCATGCTATATAGGACAAACCGGAAGAAAAATAAAAACGCGAATAGATGAACATTTTAAAGGGATAAAAAATTTCAATATTAATTCAGAGATGGCAGACCATGTGAGATCAGAGGGACATCACTTCAAGTATGATATGATGAATACGATGGAGGTGTTGCATGTATGCAAAAAAGGAAAGAAATTGGACAATTTGGAAAATATAGAAATTCATCGAAATAATGATAAGGCCTTAAACATACAAACACCACTTATTACATCCCCCCTTCTTACCATACTAGCCCCTCCCAGCAACCACTTTCACTTTCCGCCTGCCCCTCCCCCACTCCTGACAACTCCCGCCCCTATGTAGTAGATAAAATGTCTTCTAGTCTTAAGTTAGTATGTTACTGAAGATGATGCAGTAAGCATCGAAAACGTTTTAGTTAATTTATTTAATTAAACTGTCATTGTGTGAAGTAAACAACGTTGTGTTCTATTCATAGTTATTTACAATGAACTTCCACAAAGTTAATCACGAAAATTTCGAAATATTAATTAAATACAAAAAAACTGAGCGTAACAAAAGTAAAAATATATCTTTTTTAAGTCGGAACGAAAAAACTGAGCGATAAACAATTCTTAAAAAACATCAACAACCGACCATAATAAACGGAAATTAAAACCACAACATATCATACGGAAGATAAAGTAATTAACAAATATAATCATAAAATCGGAACGTAAAAACGGAAAAAAAATTATTCACAAAAATCGGATATTAAATGAAATAGTTACGGAAGATTGCAGACACCGTGTTTTTAGCCATTTGAAACGACTTCCGTCCCGCTCGAACGTCGATAGCATTCATACAGTGAATGGACCCCGCTAACCAAAGAGGTTATAAATACATGGAGAAGAACACAAGCTGGGGACGTAAGTCTCGAGTGGAGACAAGACCAACCATGTTTCGAATCGACCGTTTAGTCATTTATGACGCTTCGTACATGCCACATGCCAGCTCGTTTTTATAAGAAAATTCGCCTTTTTAGTGGTTAAATTATTCAAATTAGTGACGTGTTCTGTCAAAAATTGTCCATCATGCTCTGATAAATTGAAATCAAAACCAACAAACAATATAGGATTTCGCTGATAAGAAGTATTTTTTAATTATTAGATTTTTCATCGATCAATCGAAACTCACCTATTTCAAAAATGCGCTATGTCCAATTTTTATTAATTCATTTTTATTAATTAATTTTTTACAAAAAAGGCTTTTACAAAAATAACTTATGTAATATTATTAGTTCATCAAAAAAAAAATGAAGAAATGTATAGAAATATGGAAAAAAAAACTTTTAAAAACATAATATGTTAAAAGATAAAATAATAAGATAAAATATAAGAAAAAATATAGAAAAAAGATTGAAAAAATAAAATATGCACATAATGCCGTTTTGCTTATAAGGTAACTATTTTTGTATATTTTTGTATATTTTTATATATTTTACATACATTATGAGGTAACTATTTTTGTTTAATCAGTGCAACAAATAAACATTACCTTGTTTCCCAGTTTTCCAAACGAACTAAATAGAATAGCTCTGTGGAAAGCTGCAATCAATAGACCTGATTGGAAAGTAAATAACATAGTCGCATTTGCTCAGACATTTTAAAGAGATTTTTCTATACATTGAGACATTTCTATTCATTGAAAATCAACTGAAAAAAATTTGATATAATAATTTAGTATTGGATGAAATGCATATACGTCCGTTTAGTAAAATAATTGGGAAAAATAAATACGGTAGTGTAGAGATTTCGGTGAATATACAAAAACCTAATACATATGTGTTTTTCTTGGCAGTTTGTATCAATGATAACTGGAACATTTCATAATACAGTGTGATCTATATACAGGATGTCTAGTAAGTAGCTAGTAGAAAAAACATAGTAGTTAACATTCTCTTGTTTCTCAGTTTTCCAAACGATCCAAATTACATAGTGCTATCGGAAATTGCAAAACCTTGTAAATAAAATTCAATTTTCAATTTTGGCAAAGTTTTTATAATTTAAAAATCCATCATCAATTAGGTGTCTACGTTTTATTTTAAAAATATATCTTTGTTTATACGATACGAATGAATAAATAGATTTTAATTAAATTTATGAATCTATTAGAAAAAGACAGAGAAAAATCAAATTAAAGCAAAAATATTTTAGCTGCTACCGGGATTCGAAAAAGGACCTCCACCCTATCCGGAGGAAGTCATTTTCACTTTCATTTTCGTGCAATTTCGCAATAAAAACGTGTATTCATTAATATATAAATTAATTTATAGTTTATAGAAATAAACTTTGTTTACACCACTTTTTTGTTGACAAAATCGACATTATTCACAGCCCATGGCCCCTTCGTCAGAATAACAAATGTATACTAACAAAATTAAATTTAAAAATATAAATATAGATAATCAAAATATTAAAAAGTTATAAATGGAAAATGAATAATAATAAAGTACCTACTTAACAAGAAAACAAATTTAAAAGATAACTATTTGTAAAAAGGACCTGGTTATTTATAATATTCAATTTACTATTAACACTTTTTCTTATTTCAAAAATTTATAATTATCAAACTGCGATTCTGTATAATTTGTATGCAAAATTTGTAAACCCTTATTAATATCAAACAATGATCCATAGCCAAAATATGGTTAGAAAATTCTGAATAATTATTGCTATTTAAACACCTTAAGTGTTCCTTAATTCTAACTTCAAAATTTCTACATTCATTTTTATATTAATTATATTTTGAAAAATTTATTCTTACATATATATACTGCACCATTCGATGAAAGACAAATGAGATCCATGCGAACTTACCTGCAAGAAAAATAAACAATAATTAGTTATGACATCACGGGACAGTAAGAAACTTTTTGAAATTTTGTTTTCATTACATCATTCAACCAAATTTCCGAGGACCTTTCGTAATTGGACCAAATTTTCGTACACCTTTTGTCGTGTCACGATACACAGGAAATCTATCTTAATTAATATAATAATGTCGTTGTCTGTATATCCCGTAACTCCGTAACTTCCTGGAATCGCGGCTAAAAAACTAAATTACACGGCTGGAGAAAGACTCGAGCCTCGGACGCGTGGACGGCAACGCGGCAACTAAGCGACATAGCCACCACCGCTTCTCACTAGCGCGATAAAAATATACTAGATATATATACTACACATGTAAGAGCGGAGCTTAGCTAAGACGCGAACAATTAATTAACGCCTACTGTGATTTTTCACGGGTGTACGGCTGGTGAAACACTAGTTTTTTATTATATTTTTTATCATTTAATTTTTTTAGGACGCCTTTACTTTTTGAAGACATTATCAATCTCTCAAGTAAACCTCCAAAACGTTAATTATTTAACTAGGATATATTATAGACGAAGTTATTTATGTCCTGTCACATGTCATTGGCTGGCTTAAGTGATCATGCAATGTAACGTTCATCGATTCCACCCATGATCAAATTTGTAAAGTTGCGGTGTACATAGTATTTATTTACCTCGCTTACTTTATTCAGTACAACTGCTTGCTTTTTTGGCCTTCCCTTTTTCGGAGTGCTGAACATAAATGTAGTGGGCGGTGTTTCAGTGCCGACTTCGTCTAATATATTGTTTAAAGTTTTCCTTGAAATTCCAGTGGCATTTGCAACTCGCTCTTGAACCTTTTTAAAATAATTACTTCTATCATCATTTTTAAAATTTTTAAATTTGTTGGCTTCTTTTACAAAATATTTATATACGTTGTAAACGATTTCTCGTGACTGACCGAGTAAAGGTTTCCCCCTTTTTATATGAGACGCCATAGTACAATTTTAAGTTGGGAGTTTTAACAACTCTGTGTATATATTTTAAGCGGTCGCGACCGCACCCTGAGGTACTTGCACAAACACTGACGAGCCAGCGACAAAAAATCACGTAGGTACGTGTGAGAGAGACGACTGCTGAAGCCGAAGCTAGCCGACTGTCTCTCTCTGAAGCTCGATGTGTAATATTTACTGCCGGGTATTGTACCCACCGCAGGAAAGTACTGAGTGAGGGTTAGATACCTAAATGAGATTATACATTAACGATTGAAGAACATATTTTTACTACAATATTTAATTAATATGTACGTTCGGTACATTTTTTGTTTTACTTACACACTCACTTATGAGCAGTGGCGTGCAGTGAGTATAAACTTAGGTTATGCTGTGACCGACTATATATATATTATATTTGAAAAATATATATACGCATATACCTATATGGGTATATAGAAGTACGTATTTCGTATTTTTTTTACTGTATATAATGAAATGTTCCGAGTAGCTTTAATCCACAAAAATAACTGCACTACAAAAGAAGTATTGTAAACAAGGATTTTGTAAATAAATAAATATTTTATATACAACACGACAAAAATTTTCAATTCACATAGAAAAGAGAAATAGAATTCACACAAAAATGTGTATGCAAGCAAATGGAATTTGTAAAAAATGTCATTTCTGATAGCGGTTCTCACCTGACCTTTCGAAGAAACACGCTATTCTTTGAAAAATTTACTTGTCTAATACAAAAAAATCGCAGACATAAAGATGGGTCAATGTAATATTACATGGTTTCATTAGGAAAATACACAGTTCAGGACGAGTTTTTTCTTGACTTGACTAGATCTAAGAAGCAAATTTGTTGGGAGCAAACAAGTGAGATAAATTATGAATATACAACTACGATTTACGGCTAGAATTTTAAATTGACTTTTTTTTATGGATCATTTAATTAATATTTGTTTCCCAGAATCTTTACTAATGCACAGCTTTTTTTACTGTATGCGCTGCGTATGAGTATATCTTATATGCGTATGGATTATGTATATTATTTAGTATAATATGAGGTGCACGCTGGGGGGGGGAAAGGAAGTCGATTTAAAAAAAAAATTCGGTACACTTACGTATTTCATTTAAATTTTTACATTTTTCTTTCATTTCCAGATAGCCTTTATACAAAACAATAACTGATATTAGATTAAACATTGATAAACGTACTTACTTACCATCACGCCGTTTCCCAGAGTGGGTAAGCACAGAGGGTAGAGCGCCACACTCTTCTGTCCTGACACAACTCTCGCCTCGTCCACATTCATACATCTTCGCATGCAAGCGCGACGATTCTCGAGGCTTCTAACAGGATCTTCTTCAAACATCTGGTTAATCTGGTCATACCGCGTCTTCTCTTTCTCCTCGTCCTCCCTTTCTGGCGCCGTCAACACTTTCGTTATATACCTATCTTTCTTACCTTTCTTTCTTTTCTCATTCATTCGCTCAAAACGTTCAAATAATCTGAGCGATCCTTTTTTAAATCTATTAATCATGCTAAGATCAGATTTATATTCATTCTTAATATTTTCATTCTTTACTTTACCATTAATGGATTTGTCACACATACGTCTAAGGGATTTCATCTCCACTGCATTCAGTCTATTTAGGTTCCTCTTCTGCCGGCTCTAGGTTTCACTTTCATACATCAGTGTAGATAGACTCTGTTCATAAACGTAACGTTAATTAACGTTGATAAACATAAATACGTAAACTTGTCTTAAAGCCTTACCATAAACCTTAAACATTAAACCGACAAAGAACATCCGACTTACTTTTTCTATTCAAAATACAAAGTAATGTGACTGACAACCTTGCAATATTAAAAACGATTAATATATACAGTTGGGAATCCACCGCACAGGAGGCGCTATCCTCTGAAGAACAGACCACAAAGGTCTATTAAAAGGAAGAAGAAGACGAAGAAAAAATAAAATAAAGGTTCCATGGCTTCTGACTATTCACTCCAAATTTGAGGTTAGCAAATAAAAGCGGTATGTTAAATAGTTTGCTTACCAATTGTGGGTTATATCTGCGAATAAACTGCCTGGCGCGGGCGGCTTTTTCACGATTTTTAATTTTTTTCAAAGCAGCAGCTATATTTAGTCTATTTACCTTTTTGAACATTTTGATCTAAAAACAAACATTTAAAAACGAAGTTTCGACTCGTAAAAAATACGAATTAGACTAACATACTGAACAGACATCCTCCCGGTCCGCCGGCTCGGGGCGAACTGAAGCTTTGGAACGCTTTTGCAGATAGCGGTAATATTCAATTCAATTTTGACGTCCATGTTCAAAAATGTCACGAAAATAAGTCAGACATTAAACGGTTATATCTCAGAAAGTATACGACGCAGGCGGAAGATGACGACGTTAATGGATTGAGGTTGACGTGTTTTATTTTTTTATTAAATAATAATAAAAATAAATATTGTCCCTCCGCGAGACGCTTTCGATTTTATTTACTTACTAGCTCTAACCCGCAAAAAATGACGGTACTCATACATGTAGGTTCCAAAAGAATAAGTATTTATTAATATATAAAAAAAATTGAAAAATAGAAAAAGGAAAATAAAGGAAAAAAAAAATTACGAAAGTTACGAAGGACGGACAACGAAATTATTATAATTGGGATCTGACGGAACAAGTTTTCTTACGGCCATTGATATTCGGTTACATCAGTGATGTACCTAATTAGTAATTAATATGTAGGTACAATACATGTACAGGTTAAATAGTAATTCAAGTAGTTAGTTAGTAATTTGGTGTGTGGCAATGTGTGCGCGTGTGTGTGTGTGCGCGCACGAGGGAAATATGTCATCTCGCAAGTTTGTCCCTAACAGAGTTAGTAAACTGCTAAAAGCTTATACAAAAAAATTCGAGATCTGCAAAGGTCGTGTTACAGGTATCAAGAACACTGTTAATTGTTGAGTTTTTGCCGTAGTTTGTTCTCCAATGATCCAAATGAAAAGGTTTGGTGCTCTTGTTAAGATCTCCCGCAGAGATCTGCGGGACATTAAAATGTATGGAGTTAAGAATTTTAGGGGAGTCGTTGCTGGTTTTCAGTAATTTGTAAAAATATTTCATGTCACTTATCGTTTGTCTGCCTCCAAGGTTAACTATTTGATAGTACGTATATGCTTCTGTATATTTTATTGACATACGCCAATACTATGACTGTAAAAAATATTTTCTTCTTTTTAGTAATTTTTTATGAAAGCTTGATTTTTTAAATACAGTATTGTCACGGAATCGTCGCTGTGGGGGTCAAATGAAACACTAAAAAACAATTATCGATTTATTAATCATTTTAATAAATTCACAGTCACTGGACACGAATTTAATCGGAGCACCATTCTTTAATTCACACTAAATTCCGTAGTTCGCACTTGAAAATACACATACTATATAAAAGGCATACGGCCTAAAAAAATATTTTAGAAACACTTGAAATTCATAAAAACCTAAATAAAACAAATAAAATCGTCAATAATCAAATACAACCCTTCATTATCACTTCTTACACCACCTGGACCCCATCTACTTGTACTGAATACACAACCCATACATCAGTCGCATTCTCGATGTTTCCAGAATCCGATGGAGCATCCCAGAACCTTCTAGTTATTTCCAATTTTATTGTGAAAGGTGTAGAGAGTGCTGTAAAATCATCGATCACATTTCGAGGCAATCATAGCTATTCTGAAAATGGCAATATTAGGATGTCAGATCCCTATTCCAACACTTATATAATAAAAATAAAACACAAATCACTTTGCTTTCGCCACTTTATTAGATTACACAATCTACATGTTTCGAGAACAATGTTCTCTTCTTCAGGATTATTGGTGTACTAAAAATTGAAAAAGTAAACCATGCAAATGTGTTACGGTGAAAGGATTGGTGTGAGGAGGGGGTAAGGGGGGGGGGTCAGAGGTGTTAATTATTATGGGTCATCTGGAGAGGATGGAATGTTAAGTGGAAAAATATTATATATAATAGACGAAAATTAAAACAAAAAATAAACGAGACGCAGGTAACAATTCTCATGTTTCGACTAAAATTACATGAAATAAGTACTAATGCTGTATAATTAATATTATTAATATTTAAAGCATTAACTTTGTGTAACTCGTTAGACCCTGAATTGTTCAGTAGTTCAATGGTTTATAATCAGTGCATGCTTGTCTCTGACAAGATTAACGCGCATGTGAACAATAGTGGTGATAGTTTGACAATACTATGGTTGGGGTGTATAGTGTTGTGAATGTAGTAGTGTAGTGTTGGTCCTGACGAAGAAACGGGTACGTCTCGAAACCGGTAGACCGTAAATCTGGTAGTGGTTTTTATTAAGTTTACTAACCTTCTGTTACTAATGCTGTATTTAAAGCTTAGAGAAAAAAGATTACTTCATGTGCATCTCTTCTCCCACAGCGTCCTGATGTAAAATTATGGCAAAATTGTCAGTGTCGCGTTGGACCATAGAAAAGAGAAATATTGTTGGACTCTATTTATATTTGACGTGTGACGGATAACCGCCATGTACTTCTTTCTCCTTCTGACCACACCAC
The DNA here is from genome assembly GCA_016648135.1 of Agrypnia vestita. Lineage (NCBI taxonomy): Eukaryota > Metazoa > Arthropoda > Insecta > Trichoptera > Phryganeidae > Agrypnia > Agrypnia vestita. Next base: position 56,267 of record JADDOH010002868.1, read on the forward strand.
CGACGTATACCTACGTCTCGTTTATTTTATTTTTTTATTTTCGTCCATTAAGTGTTGGGTCCCAATACTGCTATTTTCAGAATGGCACAGAAAATGTATGTATTATTTCCGTTTAGCCCTAGCTCCATCCAGCAACTCTAAATTAACGCCCCCTAGGGGCTTGCCCGAGGTGGCCGAGGTATCCCGAGGGTGGTGACTAATTAATGTCAGGTGCGTCCAGGTATTTAATATTCTTTGTGTCCGTACAACCGCGGACAGGATCGAGTTACTAATGCGATCCACGGAACCACAAATGAATGACGCGTTGAAATTTGAAGACTCAGTGAATTAGATTACCTTCGAGCGTGTGATACCTCCTTATTAGTGACTCCCAGTGAAGTCTCGTGAATCACTCATTCGTTTGACGACAGATTGTCAAAAAATCCCGCACGCTGTTTTCAGTACTAAGATAATCTTTTATAGACTTCAAGGAAGAGAATTGAATGGAATCCAATAAAATGGAACTGGAATAAGTAAAATCCAATTCAAGGAAACTAAAATAGTACCTATACATAATTATACAATTTATATTATCATAGATTAGTATTAACCACTTTATTGTTTCGGAGACAAGTTTCTAGAACTCCATAATTACACATTAGAAAATTAAAACACATAATTGTTTTTTAGTTCTACTTATTTTATTTTTGAAACGCGTTTCGCCTTATGAGGGTACTGTCAATCTTAACTATTTTACATTAAACAACTTGTATTTATATGAAAACTATTGAAAAGTATAGCTATATAATTTTAAGAACTTCAGTAGGTTTTTTCTGTTTTGACATGATTCTAAGAAACAATATAATTGCCCATATTTTGTAATGTTAAGTTTGCAGTTTACCCTGAAAAAGGAACGGTGGCCCCGAAACAGGTCGATGTGATAAAAAAATATATATAGTGGTTTAGACAAAGTGAATTTTTGTGTTTAATTTAATTTAAAATAAAATATTGTAACGAGATGACTGCGCACGCTCGGAACCTCTCGAGGACGACAACACGAACGAAATCTCTCGAACATTTCATAACATTCTGGGATGCCCTAAAGTACTCAAGAAACGCCTGGAATAATCTGGAAGCCATGGAGACATTCTCGCAAACACTAGTAGTGTACATAATAGACTCGAAGGTTCGAAAAATCAACGTGCTGCGGGAAAGATGATTGTTTTGATGTCTGACGCGACTTAACCAGCGATAAACCGTAGCGACCGCAGTGTTACCAACACGCAGATTTATCAAAGCGACATATATCGGGCGAGATACTTACGTGTGAGATATAAATATAATATTCTAGCAAGCGATAATAAAGTGTTTCACAGACGAGTGATTAATTAATTGCGAAATAGTGTGAATTAAAGAAAAGTGCTTTAATTTAATTCGCGTCCAGTGACTTTGGGAATTTATTAAAATAATTAATAAATCGATAATTAATTTCTAGTGTCTTCATTTGCCTCTCACAGTTACGTGACAGTATTTTTATAAATTAATATTTATTTTGTGATGTACTTTCGTAATGATGATACGGTAGAAAGAATATAGAAACCTTTTAAAATGTTAGGTAACCAATATTTCAAGAATTCAGTTCAGTTCACGGTATGTAAATGGGAATTTATGTGAACTGAGCTGAATTCTTCTTCTTTTTCTTTTAGTAGATGTGTTGATCTAATCTTACGCCTCCTGGGATAACGAGGTCTTCCGGGTGGGTGTCGTCCAGACGAAATTTCATTCGCTGCTGTCACTGTCCATTCTGACTTCGTGATCCCAGAACCTCCTTCTGGATCTACTCCATCGTGCTATGTCCTCTATTTTGCAGGTTTTCCTTATGTCTGCATTTCGGACACGATCATGTAGAGTTTTTCCAGTAATGGATCTCAGCACTTTCATTTCTGATCTTCTGAGGAGTCCTTTGGTGCGGACAGTGTCAGCCCGCGTCTCTACAGCGTATATCATAATAGGTCGCACGCATGTCTTATATACTTGACTTTGCTTTCAATTCGTTCTTCAAAACCAAATTCTTGAATGAGAAAGGTGGATGCTTTATTAACTTGTTCTCGGACTTCATTATACAGATCGCTATGGCTACAAATTTCTACACCTTAATATCTGAAGCTCACGGCTTGTTCACAGGCTCATTTTCAATAATTGCACTAAATATCACTAATAAAAGTGAACTGATTTGACGAATGACATTTTCTAAAAAGGCCTACTGCACTGCCAAGCAAATTCAAGAGGGATTAATTTAAATTAAAACTTAAAATAAATCATGCCGTGATTACAGAGATATAAATAATAGTTATTTTCCAACTAACTAACCGCTGAACGCGAGCGAAGGCCGCCCGCTCCGCGAAATAAGGGCAAACTCGGCGTCAATGAACTCCCCATTGAGTGCATTTTGCTCTCAAAGGCGATACACAATATCACGTAATCTATGCGCATATGTTGGCGACGTCATAAATTACTGCGCTAAAATCCCTTCTAACAGTTTACATAATACATTCAGACAAGCGCTCATTATACCTGCATTGGCTAGGGCATGGCTATATTTTTTACCGGTTTTCAAACCGGTAATTACAAAGGTGTCAAAAAGTGAAAAGTGAGACTTTAGAAACAAAAGGAATCGAAGTTCCTCAGCACTCTTGACGTTTTATGGTAAATTACTATCTAACCTACACATGTATTGTACTTATGTACTCCTGTAAAATTAGGATTTCTTGTAATTGGCCACATTCTCTGTTTAATTATATTTCTGATGTACACGAATATCAATGGCTGTAAAAAAGTTCACGAAAAATAAAAATAAATTGTAATTACGAGAAAGGTTTAGAAGTCGGTCGATCATGCCCGAATGTTCGCGAAATGACATTCCGTATATAAAAGGCGACATAACCGCAACACGGGACCGTCTGTTGTGACAGTTCGGTGGTTTCCACAGAAACGTGCGAAACCGAAAGCGGGCGATTCAGTGCGCGTATTGACAAGGGATAAATTAAGAGAGTACCTTAATTTATCGATAGTAAATAAGTGTGCTAATATTCTAAGACGAGTAGAACGTGTAACATACATGAGGGTCATTCGTGTCTTACACGGAGAGGTTTTGTGCGGACGCCTCGCCGTGCCGCTTACATTCAACTGAGTATCAGCTGCATGGCGAGGATTGCCACTTTAGTATTAAAATAAAGCCGAACAGGGTGGCGAAAGTGTAGGGTCGATAAGGGAGCTATTGATAATAAAATGGCCTTTGGTATGTTCTGTTCTACACACATACGAGTGATTGTGAGAAATTAGTCCGAATTACATAATATCAGTTTAGTTCATATTCGGTGACGTTGGTGATTAAATAAAACATTCGTTAATTTAAAGTTTTTCATTTGTCGCCGACCGCCGCAATCCCGTGACATAATGATGTAAAACTTGAATTGAAAAAAAATGTCAATAAAAACAAATTAACGTATATTATTTATTTTACACAAAGATTACTTACATACAACGTTATTTAAAAGAAATCGTATATTTATTTTACAAAAAGATTACTTACACACAACGTTATTTAAAAGAAATCATATATTTTACACAAAGATTACTTACATATAGCGTTATTTAAAAGAAATCGTATATTTATTTTACAAAAAGATTACTTACATACAACGTTATTTAAAAGAAATCGTATATTTATTTTACAAAAAGATTACTTACACACAACGTTATTTAAAAGAAATCATATATTTTACACAAAGATTACTTACATATAGCGTTATTTAAAAGAAATCGCCTACATTCAAATGCTATTAATAAAAACAAACATTGATGCATTATCGCATCCATTTACTTACGGATCAATTAATACATAATTAATATTCAATAGACAATACATTTGATTACTTTGTTAAGAATCAATACGAACTATTAACTCCTTTGAAAATAATACGCAATACAGTAGATATCACTATTTTAATAATTAATGAATTTGCGTGACGAAATTTTGAAGGACAATTTGTGATGATAATGTGACAATTTATAGAATAACAGGAGTAAACAAAACTTCAAAAGACACTAAAAAGTACTTATTGGAAGATAGAACAGCCGTTAAGGGATGATAATAATAATTTTTGCGATGGATATGTATCGGATCCTCAACCCACGTGCGCGCATTGTATTACGCAGGAGAAATTTTCACAAAATACCGGGCAACATCACACTCAATGATCCTACTTTCTGCAAATATTGTCATATAATATTGTAGTTTAAAAATATTCTTATATAATACACCATCAACCAACCGATAATGACCTAAGAAGAAGATAATATGTATATCAAAAAGTGAAAAACAATTTTCCGGTAATTTGGATTAGTCATATTTACCGGGAAACCGGTTTACCGAAAACCGATAATGCACGTCCTTGCGGAAGCATTATTACACAAGCATCTCCAAAACGGGCTAGCATTGATTGCATGATTTAAGATTATACAAACAGTTGCTTGACTGACCGAAACTGAAAAGATTGTTCGTGATGCAAAAAAATTGGACATCAAGGTTATCGTACTGCAAATGTTTTGTCGAAATCATCTAAAAATTCGAAAAAAATATTTAATGGAGCAGGGAGAGTTCACATCATCATTTGGGACCCGTGGAATTTTTACGCCTTTATTTTATCTTTTATTATTATTATTATTATTATTAGATATTTTTAGATAATTAGTGTGATATTTGATATAGATGAAACATATTAAGTAGTAACCATTAAATATTTTACGTGCCATCATCTAAGAAATCAGATAGAGAGGGAGTTCACTTAAAGTGTAAATAATAAATTATATATTTATATTAATGGAGTTTTTTATTTATTTTTTAATTCACTTTTGAACGACTTTGGAATATCAATATTTTTTATTATAGTAGGAAATTGATTGAAATATTTAATTCCTATAAAAGAATAGTAGCTTTGCGCTGCACCAGTATTATATTTATTAGGGGTATTAAAAAAGTAAAGTGGTTAAAACCAAGCGAATTTGTGTTTAATGCCAAAATAATGTGTTTTGTAAAATATGTGATTTCCTCGTTTTTATACTATTTCTTATGCACGTTATGTATGTTTCAGAAAAAAAATTGCGTATAAAAATGATTACTATTAAAATTTAGCTCACTTTTGAATTTACCTTTAATAAAATCTTGCCAAAAAATGTCTGAAATGAAGAACTGAATCAAAATTGGTTCAGTAGTTCTCAAATCTTAACATAACATACAAACGTTGTTTTAGTTTAATTAATCTCTTTACTATGCAGGTGACCTTATTCCGGATAGGTAGAGATGATCTAGAAACAACTCTTGGACCACAAATTCCAGACGACTCCACTTTCGCTTGATCAGCGACGTGGTGTTGCCGCTGGTGGCTTTTAATGAACGCAACATTCTTTCCCAGCTCAAGCGGTGAGAAACGTCACATTTTTTCATAAAAATTATCATACGAATATAGGACACTTCTGTCTCTCATTAACGACATTAATCCAACTTTCTTTGAACACGACAAAACTGGTATTTCCCAGGGCCGTGTCGATTTAAAAAGGCAGACTAGCGGGTCTATACTCATTGTTTTGCGCTCCATGACCGCTTTTATATAACAGTGTACACTTCGTCAATTTCGACGTGATGAATTTTAAATAAATACTGTCTCGGGTCGCGGTGGGGGGAGACCTTAGAGTATAAACTATATACTCTAGTGCAACATTAAAAATGAATTAATGTTTTATTTTATTCACAAGATCACAGGGCACAAACTTAACTGAAGCACCATTGCCTAAAATAGGACCATTAAAAAATCACAATCTTGGTTACATTGCCAAAGACCACCAGCTTGTCCTTCCACTCCCCAATCAGATCACCAAACAGAACTACTTCTTTTCCCTTTTAACCAATCAACCAGGGGCCAGTGAGAACAAGAGCACGACTTTTTCCTAAGCATATATTTTGATAAGAAACCCAAACAAAACATATATCTACCAATATTCCTATCATAATAATTAATATATTATTCAGATTTCAATACTTCATAATATTTCGCGAGATAAATATTTAATTTCGATTATTTTTTTAAAATATACGCTTAAACAAAAGTCACGCTTCTTGTTCTCACTGCACGCCCCTGTTATCAACCAAGGAAATCCTCTTCCATCCCACGTATATGCTCAAACTTTAATAAACTTTTAAATTAAATAGTGAAGTTTTAAATTTTTTCATTTTAAATATTATTTTAACAATAGTGAACTTTTAAATTCAATACCAAATATGGAGAGTATCGTCGAATGGTGAGACAGATACTGGAAACTCGTCACCCTCCCTCACCATATGCATTATATACATTATACGTATTACTTATTATTACTTTTATTCCTTATCATCACTGAGACATAAAACTATGTACTATTTTTTATTCTTTTCTTACCGTGTATTTATTATGTCTTCCTGTTGGATGACCAAAAAATAAGTCGAAAAATTAAAATGAGAATATTTCAGTTTTACGTAATTGTCAGATGATACTTGTCGTTCCAAGGGATTGGAAAAATGTATAAATACTGCATTTCAGTCTACGATGTTACTTTGTGGTTCACTGTCGGCTTTTCTACGTATTAACATTTATCTACGTATTAACATGTAGCAGTTTTATGCGTCGTAACATTGTGCTCCTTCAAGTAGTACGCGGTTTATGGGTACTTTGGCACCATATCTCAATGTTATTTTGCTTTGTAAAGTGCACATTCGAAATACGGAATAGTAATTTATGTACCGCAGATGCAGCGTTCGGACAATGTAAGATTTAAAGGCGGTTTCACAATAGGTCTGACGGCAGCGGGAGCCGGAGGGCCTAGCAGGTACCGCGACGTGCATCGGATACTTACTTGCTGGGATGTTTGTATTACCTACCTATATCAGAGTTTATATTACTGTAGTACCTAGTTTGCATTTGGTGTTAGGAAAATTTTTGTGGCAATGTTTAACGAGATATAAGTATTGTTATTAAACAGGGAATATGTGCATATGATTTACGACCTCGAAGAAATAATTAGTTGGGCCTCCACCCTCGCGGTGATAGGACGCTCTCCTGATGATGCTAGATAATACTTAAGCGAAACGTCGAGATTTGCTTCTCGTATAAAATATCCGTTTCATTTAACACATAAATAGGGAATATGTATTTTTTTAAAGTTAATAAATACCTCAGTCTTTGAAAATTTCAAAAGCAACAACAAATCTGTGGGCGAAAGGAACAACCGAACGAGTAAAAAAAATCGAGTTTTGAGTTAAGTATGCGGAGTTGTTCTTTAGATACATATCTAGCAAGGAAAAATTAGACTAGTCAGAAAATAAAATTGTACTACTATTTTTTAATTTTTTGAAAAATGACATGATTTGAAAAATTTGACGAGAAACATCGAGATTGGTCAACTTAGTTCAACGTCTTGTGCAAAAAAGAAAACAACTGGCGCAAAAATTAGATGAAAACATCGAAATTCCAAAATTATGTTTTGGCTCTCCCGAAAAACCTGCATTTTTTTACTTATTTGATTGTTCCTTTCGCCCACAGAAATAATCTTGAATAAATTGCATTTTGACTCGTTTATTTTTGACCCAAGATCAGTCATCCTACCTGACCATGGCGTGACGTATCTTGGGAGGGGGATCTGGCATAGTGTGAATACGAAAACTTCGTGACATGATTTATGGAAAAGCCTTAAAAAAAACTTTAATCTCACAATCGCAAGTTGGGCGAATTCGTCCAATTCAGCAATTAAAAGCATAACATATTTAATAGTCGAACAAAATGATTAAAACCCTGCAGAAATTTTTGCTTAAGCGAATAAATTTATAATATTCATATTCTTTTAAAAACTTTTTTAAAGATAGTTCAGTCTTTGACGGAAAATCTGCCAGAAATATTGAAAAAATGCAAACTTTGGAGTCGCTTGTTTCCATAACTATTCATGTTAAAACGTTTATTTTAAAACATTTTACAGACAAAATTTAGGTAGGAATCTACCTGCAAAGTATTGTGGACTAGCTATATTATACCCTGTAATATAATCGGTATATACCGATGTTCCTTAGATCATGGTCATCATCGTTCAACAATATTGGCTCTAAAACATTTAGTAGGTATTGGTCTGTTTAATAATTTTCCTCAATTGATAACTACACATTTCAAGCCATATATATCCAGTTCTGGAATTCTCTAGACAAATATCATTGAAGACATCACTCCATAGAAGTTTTGGTCTTCCTGAGCCTGCTGGTCAAGACTGTTCATCAATATGACTTCAGTGTTCGGCGGTTCTCTCCACATGACCTAACCACCTCAAATCTTCATACGTTAATAAACCTTGAGATGATTCTGGGGTATCATGCCGTGTTTTCTCAACCTTTCTGGTCGACGTTTCGGATTCCATTGCAGGGACCATAATCAGCCCTGATGATGGACCCTGCAATGGGATCCGGAACGTCTGTCTGAAAGGTCGTAAAAAGCGGCATAATACCCCAGAAGACACAAACCACAAATCAGCCCTGATGATGGACCCTGCAATGGGATCCGGAACGTCTGTCAGAAAGGTTTTAAAAAGCGACATAATACCCCCGAAGACACAAACCAGAAGATTTGAGTGGCCGTGAAAACCTAAGAACATTCTTAAAAATTGGTATTTACACCAAATCTAATTTTCTAAAATCATCTCAATAATACGCTCAAAATTTTGCTTTCCAAAATGGTCAATGGACGCTGTTTCTTCAAAATTCAATACCGTATTATCAACAGCATATTATTACATCCGTTCCAAAATTAGAACCACACAATACCATTAAATAACAGTCTATCTAAACGTTCTAGAATATCTTTGAATCGCCTTTGATCGTTGTATACCGAGTATCGACTGTCAGATACGACTGGAAATATCTGGATACTTGCTGTTATGAATTATTAGGTAGGAATGCCACAGACAGTGGTAACAGCTTGTTATGTAGACAGACCAGCAGCGGCAGTGTGCAAGGTAAACCAACCGACTGTTGAGAGGTTGGCGTGAGAGCCCGTCATCTGCGTGGGCTGCCGATAACGGAAAACTGTAGTAAGTAATAGTAAATTAGGCATATCGCGTGAGAATGGATTGCAACGCCATCACGAAACGATACTCATCTATCTGCCTATCGCGTGTTCCTGGAAGATTTATAGCATTCACGATACCTGTGTCGCTTCGGCGGTTTTCATAAACCCCCGAACAACCAAACGACGACACGAATTAATTCATTATATTAAAGAAAACACATTGTTATTGTGAAGGTTTCACAATTTCTTAACAGAGTTCTGCGAATTATTAACAAATTGTTTAAAAGACGTACAGAAAAATCAAATTAATGAAAAAATATTTTAGTTCCTACCGAGATTCGAACCAAAGGACCTCCACAATTTCGCCACCGCAGCTTGGTAAATTAACGTAAATTTTTCGACCTTATATGTAGTCTCTTTTCAATTGATTAACGCAAGTATTATTCCAATTTTGAAAAAAAAATGTAAAAAGTCGATTGCAAACTGCCGTGGCGAAATTGGGTAAGGCGCCATTCCCGGATAGAGTCGAGGTCCGTTGGTTCGAATCCCGGTAGCGGCTAAAATATTTTTTCGTTAATTTGATTTTTCTGTATGTCTTATCTAATTGATTAATACAAATTTGTTAATTTATTATTCAAATGAAACTAAAATACTGCGGTGAGTCGTCAGCCGTACTTTAGCCGTATTTTCCTATTGAGGGCCTGTCAACAGCTTGTATTCACTTCGTTCCACCGCGCACAATTAATAATGTAAATTATTTTCCGTTTTCCATCTCATGCTTCTGCTAACCTACATCACATACCTCACCTTACTGTAAGAATTGTGCCTCGCATCACCTTATTTCTTGCACCTCCAAGATACATCAAGATACCTACAGAATTATTTCTTCGATTTGATCCAACTTGAAGGTCAAAACGGAAGCAATGCGTCTTCCCCTTACTTAAGCTACTACAGAACAATCATTGTGACGATACCACAGACAAAACTATTCGGTATACGAGTGTCTCCTCCGAGCCACAGCATTCCTGACGACTTCATGGATTGCGAGACAGCCATTGGTTGCAGAATTCATCAGATCCGTTCATATATTTTTATTTATTTATATTTATTTAATATTCATGGAAGACCAACAGCACAACAAAGAAGCATAGAAAACATTGATATAATATACATATGGCCAATTACAGCTCTCCACATTTAGAAATATGTTAGTAATGATAAATATTTATGAATTATACTAAGGCATGTTAAAAATTATGTAACAAGAGAGAATAAAAAATTTAAACAAAAGAAAAAGAAACTTAATTATTAGCAGAAAAACACAGGCATGTTAAAAAATAATACAAGAACAAGAGAAAAAGAGACTTAATTATTAAGTAGCAAAAAAATTCTGCTTAAATTTTTCTTAAAACCTAGGCATGTTAAGATTATATAAAAAGAAAGTATAAAAAATTTAAACAAAGTAAAAGAAACTTAATTATTAGCAGAAAAACATAGGCATGTTGAAAAGGTGAAGATTCAGCTTCTAACGTTTTGTGACAATATCTTGTAAAATTAGAATATAATAGAATTGAACAAAAACTATACATTCAGATAACAATACAGCAATACTGCTATATTTTTTTTGAATACAAAATATCATACAAAAGCTCTAATTGAAATTGAAAGGGTATGATGACGAGGGGTTGTTGAAAGGCCGCTTGCTGACGTCACGAATTTCAGCCGGACGCGGATCCGGCAGATTGTCCGGACCTGTGTCCGGTCGGCATTTTGGGAGCTTGGCTTGGCCGGCGCAGTGCGCGGACATCCGGTCGCCGGGTCCAAGTGGACCCCGTTCGCTTCGCCGGCTCTGGGCCCGGCGGATATCTACACGGCGGACAGTCAGCGAGTGCGTGTCAGCGGGGCCGGACGCGTCTCCGGTTTCGCGGCATGGATATCGACCAAGAACTATTGATCAGGTTGGTCAACGACAGACCCGCTCTATGGGATAAAACTACAGAGGAATACAAAAACAAACGTTTAACTTTTGATGCGTGGAAAGAGGTTTTTAAGAGCATAAATCCAAATTTTAAAGAATTATCTAACGAAGAAAAAAACGAATTTGGTAAGTAACATTTTATTGATTCATAGGTATAACATGTTTAGGAGTGTATATATCTGTCTTGCCACAAAATACTACCCTGTTCTGACACTAAATAATTTGCAGATTTATTGCGCATATCATTTTCTGTCAATATGCCCCGTCGTTTCTTGATCGTTGTAGTTCGTTATTTCATCGGTTATGTTGGTATTTTCTTCTTAATTAATATAATATTGCAACAAGCAACAAGTCTTTATAATACTTATCGATAAATCAAGAGACACCCTTGGCGGTCGGAAAAAAAAGCCATTTATTAGCCATTAAGCTAAAGGCGCATTCAACATATTTCCTTGCACGAACTTAGTCTATTTATGTGATTGAATTTAAAGTATTTTTATGTGATTGAGTTGATTACCTCCGTAAGGACGTAGTAAATGTTATGTAAAGCAAATCCTTCGTTACCATCAAATACAAAAGGTAACTTCGCAGTTTACACCGAATACTTTAGGTTTTACTTAGGGTTTGATAAATTTAAGTGATTGTTTAATATACAGGGTGGGGCAGAGCAACTCCCTTATTTGAAATGAGCTCCGCCGGCTGCTGCTCCGAAGAAGTGGTGGTAGGCAAATTCGAGAGGGCGGGGCGTAAAGTTGTAGCTCCGCTTGGTTTAGTCAGCATCATGGAGTGGACGAAGGTAGAGACATACTTTTCTAACGGTCGCTTAATCATCGCCACGCAACGTGCTTTCCACACTAATTTCACTTTTTATAGGGCTATTTCATATACCTGCGTTTACTTTTTGTGGGGCTATCTAAAATCACTTGTTTAGAACGATTGTCCTAAGACTCTGGCTCACCTGAAGAACAGCACTCGTCAAGCTGTCGCCAACATAAATTTCTAAATAAACAAGTTGCTCTGCCCCACTCTGTATTTTACCAAAATGAAGTCTCTTTTAATATACTAATAATTAATAAATTTAAATTTAAAATTGTACTTGCTGTCCGTAACTGCCAACAAAATTACTGAAAAGTAATGTTTTCCATCTACAGTTCCTAAGCACAGTGAAAAAATTGTTGATATTTCGATTTTTTTCCATACATCCACTATTCTTGTATTGGTATTTACATGCATCGAGACAAATCCATCCAAATGTAACGCCACACTTCACGAACAATATAATCCACTGTTTTTATAACATTTCTGAAACATTTAAAAATGTCTTAATTTAATTTCCAGGTAAACTTATAATGAAAAAGTGGTCGAATATGAGGGATAGTTTTATAAAACACCATAAAAAAGTAAACGAGTATAAATCCGGATCCAAGGCAAAAAAACGTCGAAAATATTTATTTAGTGATCAAATGCAATTTCTCATTAAAATAATTAACAATCACCCGACACAACTGAATACGATGGATCCATTCGAAGGGGAAGAAAAAGAAACGCCAGCCGAAAATTACTCAAAAAACAAACTCGAGCCTCCGAAAAAGAAAAAAAAGGAAGAGCTCAATGAAGTAGATAAGAAGTTTTTAAAATTTTTGGATACATCAATAAATGAAGACAAAAGTCGGGTAATGCATTTTTTTAGAGGAATTGCTTCTACAGTGGAATCATTCAGCGATGAAGATTTCCTAGATTTTCAATTAGAAACTCTTAAAGTCGTAAAAAGAATTAAACAGAAGAGTATCCCGCAATCATTAGTGTATCCATTCGCTCAATGGAAACAAGAACCATACTGCGGATATCGTACAGCTCCGATCACAACATCATTCGATCAATTACATGGATGTCAATCCGCAGGTCCATCGGGCCTGGGAGTGAAGTCAGAACAAGAGACGCATGGGATTGGCCGGATAGGGAGAAATTCAAGACCTATATCTTCAAATTCAGATGCGGTTGATAGCCCATCGGTTGAATCGGTGTATTCTACCTTGGATGAGTTGGATTTCACTGCAAACTCTTTACATTAATTAATACTTAGTTTTCGGTTATGACGTGAAATCGATTTATTTATGTCCTGCAATTTTTTCATCAATTAATAAATAATTAATATTAACCGGTTTATTTTTGCCTTCTTATTTTTACTAGCTATGGTCAAACCGTTGTTTTAAACGGTTATTCACGGTACAATTATTTGAAATTTGTATATCATTTATCGATGATTAGAATGGTTATGGTTATGCTAATTTTTATAGCGCCATTTTTGAGTAAGAGACACTTCAAGGGCGCTTTACAAACAGGATATCTTAAAAGGTGAGTTTTTAGTCGTTTTTAGCCTTTTCTTAAATGCTTCTTGATTCTCCATGGAGGATGCAACACTGGAGGCAGCTGATTCCACATAGCTGGGCCCGCAATGCTGGAGGCATAGTTATTGTGGAACCGGTTAGAAACTCATGTATAACTGTAATCTAGTAGACTTCTTTCTTATTCAATTCTGTATTTATTTTAATTAATCTGGCTTCAAAGTTGTACGTCTTCTGTGTTATTATGTTTATGCTTATTTCTATTATATGTTATATGTCACATTTTATGTTATATGTCACATGCACTTTGTTTAATTTATTTCTTGTATTTCTATCTTCATTATTATTTATATTTTCCAATGTACATTTGTCTCATGTATCGGGTATCGCGTTTTGTTATACTTTGTGTATGGTTTCATATCTTTTTTGAACACTTATGTTGGTCACGTTATGGATACTATGAACTTTGTGCATTCGTATTTTGTACTTCAACTGTAATTACGTTCCAATAGTCATTTATCCCCGCGTCTCGGAGACAGAGAAGAGGTTTTTTGTGGACGCCTCCCCGTCCCGCTCGCATTCCCATGAGTGTCAGCGGGACGGTGAGCACGACCACTTTAGAATTTCAAAAAATCTGAACATGGGTGGCGAAAATGTAGGGCCCATACGGGAGCTATTGTGCGAGTGTGGTGGGTCCCTCTTCTCTAAGAGCTCTTTCTAAAATGAAAAGAGGTCTACCCATGTTTAGCAGTTGAATTGTGAAAAATGATACCCATTATCGATACAATCAGATACAAATTTCAAATAATGGTTTTTGTGGATCCGGTTGAAATACTATTCTTCGGTAACACGAATTCCAACTTTATTTTTATTTTAAAAACCAGAAAGGCAATTCGTGGGTGTGTGGGTTTGTGTGCATGTGCATGCAAAAAACTAAACCATGCAGAACATGTGCCAATCCAGTTGGAACAACGCAGTTGGCACGCGTGAAATGGCGTTGCAGTGCTGCGAACGTTTTTGGTGTGCAATCTCGCTAATAGCGGAGAACTGAAGTGGATCGTAAATCAAACGTTGTCCTTGGTTAAAAATAGCTGCTAATAGCGTAGATTGATTTCCAATAAACTGATTAATCCACTCCATTCTTTTACGGACTTGAGATATGAACGCTCAGGGCAAGGAATGACCGACGCACCCATGTCAGTAGAAAAAAAATAAAGGACAGATACACATGCTTATTACTGGCATGCTCATTAGCATGCTCAAAACTGGCATGCCCTAACAACTGTACACACTTGCTCATTATTAGCATGCTTATTTTAAGCATGTTCAAAGCTAACAATCAAACACACATGATGATTAGTGGCATGCTATTGTCATACAATAGAGATGAACTCTAGTTCCAAATTGAAACTTTGCAAACTGAAATAGAAAATTCAAGTGAACCAATAAATCAAAATATTTTTGATTTTAGTATTTATAATTTTTATTGTAAGATTTGAATCATTCATGTCTTTTAATAACGTTTCATAAACATTATTTCTTGCTATATTATTTTTACATAGCGGTGACCAAGTATCCACAGACATTCGTGATTCCTATAATAAGTCACGAAAAGTATTGTTGAAGAGTATCATCTCCCCAACGCGCCATATTTGTTTCATTTGTCGCGGACTGAGAAGATCGTAATCATTGATAATCGATACTAGCCGCGAACGACATAAGCATGCTCATAATAAGCAAGCCTGTTCACACATGCTCAAAAGATACCCCTTCTCATGATGAATGACATTAGCATGCTCATGAATCAACCGGCGATTGATTTTTGAGCATGCTTATTACTAGCAATGTGCGTACACAAATGCCACTAATAAGCAAGGGCTAAAGAAGGTCAATACTGCGCATTTTCACGTGCCACTAATAAGCATGTGTATCAGCACCTTTATAGTAAAAATACCTACAATTTTAATGGAGAATGTTGATAAGTATGTAATACAGCTTGAAACTTTGTCACAGTAGAGCATACATGTGTAACAATAAACTAGTTCTTGTATCATTCAAAAAGACCAAGTAGTTATGATTTGACAGACATTTAAAATTCCCGTAAATATCGAGGTTTGACAGACATTTAAAATTTCCGTAAATATCGAGTCCCGCTAGCAGGCGTAGTCTATTGTGACGTCATTTTCCAACACTCCGCTCGCTCTCACTAGTCGCCATCGGCGACAGTAGGTATCTTCAGCCATTATTGGATAGTATTTTTTTGTTTCGTCAGTGTGTATTCAATTAATTAATTAACTAATTAAGTACAGTACAATGCATGAAGCACTTGAAAAAGGCAATCGGATAATTTATCTAAAATAGATGGACTTATGGTTGCCCACGATTTTTCGAAGAATAGTGATTTCATTGCTGTCGAAATGCGTGTAGTAAAAACGCAAAAGAAAGTTAACCTAGCTATTTCGAAAATTGATTGAACTATCCTACTCGTATATTATTTTATTTACTTAATAACTAATTTCGTATCTGCAGCGCAGGTAGGTAGGTACTTACTAAACCTTTTAAATGTTGTGTTGTAGACAAATAAGTAGTGATGTTTTCTTAATACCCACATACCGATTCATTTAAAATTTTACTAATAAAAAAATACCTCTTCAGGTTTTTCAGTTGCATCTAACGTCGGAGCGGTGCGTTCTTCGTCTTTGCTTAACAGTTTCTCAAAATATTTTATTTGTTTACGTTTTTGTACTGCAGATCTTTTGTCCTTTTCTTGTTGCTCCTTTTCTTCTCAGCTAGATTTTTACGCGGGCAGAACTCCAGATACAGGCTAGTATAGACTAAAGTCCGAATTCAAAGTCAATACTTAGTGATTTAAAAGTTAAGGTATGCATTAAAAGCGTAATTTTCACTACAAAATAACACTTTTAAGACGTACCTTGACCTTTAAATCATCTAAGTATTGAGCCAAAGAGTGTCCCATAGCTAGCATACATGTGAATTCTTTCTTGCCTTGATGTTGAATCGATAATGTTCAAGCAATCATAATCTAATATCAATAGTTATGGAGATATTCAATATCAAAGTTTGCAATTTTTTTCAACACTTTTGACTTATTTTTTTCAAAAAGTTAAACTATCATTACAGTAACTTAGACCGATTATGAAAAATTCATTCGCTTTAATAAAAGTCGAATAAAAACCTTGCAAAATATTAAATTATACATTTTTTTAAAGCTTTTTATCATTTTATTTAATTTGTATTGAAACGAATGAATTTTTCGTAATCGATATAAGGTACTGTAATGATAGTTCAACTTTTTGCAGAAACTAAGTCAGAAATATTGAAAAAAAAATCTAACTTTGATATTGAATATCTCCATAATTATTCATATTAGGTTATTTTCGACTCATTACTAAGGCAGGGATTTACCTGTAAAACTCCTGCTACTAGCTATGAAACACCTGTATAAGGGTTAAATATGTACGTAGTAGATTGTCACCGCAATTTACTTACGTCAAAATGATCTTCGCAACAATAAACTTTGCTTTTAGCTCCAAACGGATCCAACCTCTTCATGGCTTTTATCCATTTCTTTCGCATCTGGACGTCCATAGGAACAAAAAAAAACAACTTTTCCGGTGCGTTGGTGGTTGTGTTTGTACATTTTGGCACAACGCATGACTTTCTAGTATTTGGATTGGACATTTAAAAAATATTTGCAAAATCTCCTAGTGAACCGAACCGTACGGGAGCGCGCGAGGACTGAGCGAGCGTTGTACTATGACGTCACATGCAGAGAGCGCCGGCCGGTGGAATCCAGCGTCGAGCACGTATTTTTAAAATTCCATATCTCGAAAACTACTTGTTCTATCGAAATATATTGTCATACATATTTTTTATTTATTTTTACATTTTTTTACGTAAAATTTTACATATTATTTCATATATACAACACCTTGTCGAGTCTCTGGGCCCCCATCCTACTAGGACAAGGGGATGAAGATGATGATGATATTTTTTATTTTCGATAGATATCACGGAGAGCCAAAATTTCACTAATTTTGAGGTCGGCCGGTTTCAGAACAACATTTTCTATCGTTAGAGTAGGAAAAAACTAAATTATCTATGCAAAAATACGCAATCGTTTATACTATTAACATTTATCTACTAAGAATATTAATATAAATTTCTCGGGTCAGACTTAAGTAAAAAATATTTATACATCAACGCAAAAACTTAATAAAAACGAATATTTCCACATACGTTTCTCATATAAACAGTTTCATATAAGTGAGACTTCTATAATTTATCTTATTTTTCTTTATTATGTTTTTTCCCATTGCTTTCATTTCAGGAACAACCGATTTCTTTTTCGGGTGAGCGTAGACTGAAACATGCGGGAGCGTGCGTACGGGTTGGAAGTCAAATTTTGATTTGAACTTTTGTAGTGAAAAAACTGGGTGGTACTAAAGCCCTCACCTTCAATTATTTGCAGTCTTCTTTTGTGGGTCAAGATTTTTTTTCAAAAATCATGCCTGCGAATTAATCCCCTAGCCGGCCTAGCCGAAGAGGTTAAACAGTATTAACCACGTGATTTGTGGTTATTATAATGTTAGCGTGAAGGATTGGACCGCCATTTTATATAATACGTTGCGTGAGGCGTGGTGATTGGTCGAGGACACGAGATGGCAGAGTACACTGGGGTCGTGCCGCCGCGTGTCTTGAAAAATAACCATTGCTCAACTTCGCTTCCCAGCCGATTAATTAATCCTGGCTAATGATAGTAGCAACTACCGCGAATATTCGGAATGATATACGCGGCGTAGACCGGATTCCACATTGTTACCGTGCGTAATACGTACGCACAATGGGTCAGAATATTTATGCTCTTTAGCGTTTTAAATGGTCACTCGGTCATTGTGGGCAGAGAGGTAGTTTTAAACTTGTTAAAAAAACACGGTCTTCTTCTTTCTTGCACTGTCCCAACTCACTGCCTAGGTAGGCTATTGTGGTTGGCTTTTCTCGTTCTCAGGCTGTATCTTCTTCGGTTCTGGGTATCGCTTTCATCCAAGGTTTTCCTCTGAAGGATTTTGGAGCATTGAGTCATCCAGGAGTTCTTTGGTCTTCCTCTGGATGGCTGTCGATGAAGCTTCATAGACATTGCTTGCTTCAACGTGAGGTCTGGTGGTCTCCGTCTTATGTGCCCATACCATCTCAACTGTCGGTCCTCCTGTGTCTGCGGTACACGGTGTCCACCAAATTTTTTGTCAAGAGATGGTATTTTACACGCAAACGATAATTTTACACCTTTTACACTAAAATCAGAAGATACTAGATGATTCTAAGATGGTCCAAACGAATCTGGAATCGACTGGACTAGTCTTATAAACTTTGAAAACATCAAAAAAACGAAATTATCTATAAAAATAGATTGAGCGGCTACTGCACAGTGTCAGTGGTGATAGCGGGCTATTACCATAGAAAGCGAAATAGTGCGGCGTGCGTTGTCAGCGCTTGTGTGATTCTAACGGTAGTAAATCAAGAAAGTACCTACCGATGAGCGAGAAGTTTTTCATGAGCGATTTAAGTAACGTGTATGCGAGAGATTATACAAGAAGTGGAAAAGTTATTCAGGAGTGACAATTACACACGAGTGTATTGCGAATTACGAAATTAGATAAGTGCAGCAAAGATTCTAGAAATATTTAGTGAGAATTAAAGAACAGTGCTCCGGTGAATTTGAGTAATAAATAAAACAACACCCGCGATTCCGTGACAATGTTATACTGGGTGTAATAGAGCTAGCCCACAATACGTCTACTAATTTTGAGTGAAAATTTTTAAGAAACAATGTCCTAACCTAAACTTTTAATGCAAAAGATCACAAGAGCGTTAACTAACAAATTAATAAATAGAGTTATCTTTAAAATAATGGCAATCCTGGCTCCGTCATGGTCGGGTATACATAACACTCGAAACGAAACTCACCTTCTTTTTACAGACATCACAGAGCGTCAAGTAAAGCGCGATCATCTCCCTCGTGATATTTTTGTACCTGTCATTTAGCTCTTTTTTCATACGGTTCCTGCCACCGTGACCGATCGAAATGTGGGTCTTGTGAAGTATTTGGAACACCTCTTCTGTATGCACATAATACTTGACCAAACAATTGTTTGCTTCTTTCACAGGTACAATCAGCTTTTCTACGTTTCCCACGGAAACGACGTCGTACCTGCGTAAACGCTGGTACTCCTCAGGTAGCTTTGGAGTCAGTTTCGTTTTTGATTTCTTAACTTTCCTGATCATACTAAAATATGCTTCTTTGGTCAGAATTTGAGTGTTGTGATTTTTGGCAGCCAGCAACCCGCTCAAGCGGCAGTCGAACCTTCGCTTCATGTCACTCGCTGGGTGTTCCGTGAGGTCAAAGGTAGCCATGGTTCTTGGCTGGCTGTTGGTGGTGGCGTAGATTCCAAGCGAGGACTATGATGGGAAAGTATTACCCATGTGTAATATTAATCACCGTTTTAATTGGTCACTGGGTCGTCATGGGCGAAGCGGTCATTTGTAATTTAATATATTATTTATATATTTTCTTTGTTGCCTCAATTGTCTGCAATTGTAGGTTTTTCCATCAAAATAAACATAAAACTATTAACTTACACTATGAAAGCTATTCACTAAAAATAAACATTCCTAAAAGCAATATACAGGGTGCCTCGTAAGTGGTAGCCAAAACTTCCGGGCAGACTTCTTCATTCAATTTTGAATAGAAAATATTATTTCCACTTTAGGAGAAATGTAGTGATGCAACGAATACGAATATTCGGCGAATATACGAATAATTCAACAAGGTAATAAATTATACACCACTGTTCTTTTTTGCTAAGAGATTTAATAATTAAAATTTACCACCGACAAATTTTTGTTCAAAAAGCACAACATTTGTAACTTTTTAGGCGTTAGACGATTTATTTTAACTGTTTGTTTGTGCATTCCCAGCGGTCAAAAATAAATAGCACTTTTTATTTAATAAATAACGTTTTTTATTACTTTAATTTGAAATTATTCTATAAGAGTTAACACATTTACACACGACGGAAATAAAATGAAACGAACAATACGTATTACAAAACAAAAACTACGTGAAATGAGCACCTAACCTTATTAATAACCCAACGAAACTTGATGAAAGAACCCATGTTATGCTGTGAAACAAGTAACAATTGACAATTTAAGAACTCAACAAATCCATTCATTTAATGTTAGGGGAATCTCCGATAATAGAGTGCGTAGGTGTGTTTGGATACACGGTGCACAGCCAAACAAACAAAAAAAGTTTGTTCTTAATATTCGTGATGATACGATCGAATATTCGCATTCGTTGCATCACTAGTGAAATGTCAACAGTAAAGGAGATTGTTTTTTCGAAATATCTGACATTTATTTTGTAATAAAATAGGTACTGCAACGTTTTACAGATGATAGGTTACAAATATTGAAAAAAATATTCAAATTTTGATGTCAAATTGAACGACCCTAAATGTTGACATTTCACCCAAAGATTGAAAATATTTTCTATTCAAAATTGAATGAAGAAGATATCCTAGAAGTTTTCGATACTGCCTACGAGACACCAAGTATTACATATTTTGGACGCACTGAGCCAATTAAATCAATCTAGTCTACGCGGCGCCTCTGAAAACCGGTAGAAACAAAGCCAAACAAATAATTTCTGTCAGTCGATAATGAGATATACAGAAATCTGCCGCGCGACGCGATGCAGGCGAGCCACACAACATTGGGCGGATGACTGACTGGCTAAACGGCAGACGTCTCCCTCGACCCTTCCCTCTCCCTCCCGCATCCCACTCCATCGCGGTAATTGATTACATTGCCCGGGGAGCATGAAGCATTATGTATAATGGCCGGTCAGAGTGATAAATTACCCGGCATTAATCATTCCGCCCGACATCTCGGGCCATTACGAATAATGCCCGCGCACTACGAGAATGCACAATGGCCCCATTATTCACTCGGTCCATAATATGATATGTACTTATGTACATATCCAATATATGTGTACATATAACTTGTACCATGGTGTTGCTGTTGATAATCAGAAAATGCCCGACCGTAAATACAAGTTATATAATAGCATTTTAGTAAGAACATCTACACATTATCAATTTTTTGAAAATTACATATATACAAAATGTTAGTATATACCTACCCACTTCGGATTTATGATTCTCCACGGGTTTGCGGCTAGTAAATATATAGCTGGAATTCAAACATTTTTAAAGGGTACAAACTAGTGCAAAGATATTTGCAAAAATGTATGTCTCAGTGATAGCATTAAACATTTATATTAACATTTATTGTAATTGAATGTTTTGGCGTTAACTTTGTGGAAATCCATTATGAACAAATTATGAAATAAAATAATGAACTTTGTTTTTTTCCACTTATATTTGAGCACTTGTTTCACTAGGTGTAACCTATCACTTGTTTCACAGGTGATAGGTTACAAATATTGGAAAAAATATTCAAATTTTGATGTCAAATTGAACGACCCTAAATGTTGACATTTCACCCAAAGATATATAAATTAAGTCTTAATTTACCTGATGAAGGAAACGGACGTTTCCGAAACATGTAGTGAAACAAGTGCTCAAATATAAGTGGAAAAAAACAAAGTTCATTGTTTTATTTCATAATTTGTTATATATTGCATTTATGTATTGGCCACATGAGATTTAAGTACTCTATTATGGTTGAAAAAGTACAAAAAAAAAATCTCTATAGGAGAGAGTACGAACATTATCCGTGGCTTTACCCAACCGAGTTTCTCCAGGGTATGCCTGGCTACAATAGTTTAGACTAGAAGGAATGTGTATTTGACTACGCATTTTTATCGATTGTTGCGCAGAATGATCGATAATCTTGAAATTATGCGGAACATTGGTTTGTATGTTCCTGATAAGACCTTAGACAGCGTCAGCAAAGATTGTTTCACATTCCAGTATACAGAACCAACCTGCCAATATTTATGCCTGCTGGAAGAGCTACTGCTGTGTTGAACAATATCACTGTGGACATTGGTCTGTTCCATGTCTCTGAGAGGGTTTTCCGAAGCAGGATTCTCCTGCACCTTTAATATGAATGATTTTATAAATGTTTAATATTTGTTTATTATATGTTTATATATTTCTAACTTATTGATGACATTTACGAATTAAATTTGTAAACGAATCAAAAAATAAATAAATTGAAATTAAATTACATGGTACAGGGAGCCTTTTATTCCATTTGGCATTGGAGCCCAATTATTTTTGTTGCGTCACTAATCGTGTGCAGGTCCGCGCGAATCGAGATGCGGATCACTTTAATTGACGCGGTCGTGGAAGAATCGCAGCGGCTGAGGCCTGGGCTGGGCTGCGTTCACGGAAGACCGGCCCGCTTGCCTCTGAAAGAGTAAGTGTAAAAAGTGTCACGGAGCTCCGGTTACGGTACCGCCGAGCGGGGCCGCGGCGCTCGTGATCGCGTGAGCCATCGTGAGCACGCTAGCGCAGCGGGACGGAGTCGCGTGAACGCACCCAACACGCAACGCCACCAAGATTGCCCGTCTGATGGATGGAGCCGGGGACGTCACGCGGGCACAGGCAATAAGGCGGTGCTTAGGGGCGGAACAGAAAATAATAGGCAAGATATACTACAGATGTGTCACAGAGACGTAGCTATATTATAGCTTATATGGGAGATGAGGTATGGAAGTTTATAGGATATGGTATGGAAGTTTATAGGACGACCTATCATATGGCTGGCTAAAGTGCTCACCTTGTTGTTGTTGATTAAACAGGCGCTGAAGCAAGAGCAGACACAATTAGGACTAAAAGAACATCGAGTACTTTCGAGATGAAGACATTGAGGGAGATAGCAGGCAAAACTCTGGAGGATCGCGTGAGGAAAACCATAATAATGAAGATATGTGAGGGCACTGTACGATGGAGTAGATAGCGAAGGTATGGTCATGTTCAGAGAATGGACATCACCAGACTCCCTTATATAGTCAGACTCACGGAACCCGCTCTCGCGAAAGACCTCCCAAAAGATAAAAGGACAGCTGGGAGCCCATCTTACAGGAGGATAGCGCCTCCTGTAAGATGGGCGCTATAGAGAACAGACCACTTAGATCTATCAAAATAAAGAAGAAGAAGATGAATTTGTATACAAATGATTATAGGAACGATAAAAAATAGCAGTGACAGTATTTTAAAATTTCCTTAAGGGCGTAACTTAAGCTGGGGACGTCACTGGATGGAGTCAGATCGGCGCGCTCGACCAGGGGAAAATTGTCGGTGAGGCAACGTCCACCGACTCGCTCGCTATTTCCAGGCAATCGAGCATTTTAATCAAATAAAGTTATATCATCGACACGGATGAAATCGCGTGCCGTACTCCCAACAGCAGACTACCTTGGTGACGTCACACGGGTGAAGTCATGGTAGGCAGCGCCAGATGACTCGCAAGTCGAGAAATGTAGGGTTTAGATTTTCACTGATTTTCAGAATAATAATAATAATAATAATATTGGATTATTTATATAGCGCCATTTTTGTGAAAATTTCACCTCAAGGGCGCTTTACACACAAAAAACTCTTACATACTAAAATCATAGAATCACAAAATGATAAATAAAATGAAAAAGAAAAGAGAAAGAAAAACAGCTCAAAACATAAAATAGTAAAAAAAACAACGTTAAAAACAACAATATTAAAAATGTTCTGGGAAAGATTTTGTAAAAAAGTGCGTTTTAAGTCTTTTCTTAAATAAAGTCTCTGAATCCGTGTTTCTTATCAGGGAGGGCAAAGAGTTCCACGCTTTGGGGGCCGACACCGCAAATGTATGTATTCTTTTCACTCTTGCGGGACCAGATACCTTTCGTGCTTTGGGCATTGAAAAAAACTGAAATTGGTCATCAGTGGAAACGGACAGAGGCTCAGACTGAACATCGCCCAGGATCGCGTTGACTGAAGGGAAGCAGTTTGCGCTGCAGAAGCAGACTAACAGACCACAATGCTTATTTATAAGAACATCGACCTAGAGAGAGAGAGAAATACAGGGATGAGAACTGAAAAATGTGCGCGGGTTCAAAAGTCTAATCACGATAGTATTCGTGAAAATAGTGAATAGTGCGAATTTGGCTTATCTTAAGCATGTATTACACGTTCGAATTTACTACTAATGGATTTTAGGCTATTTAGCCTAAAAATAAAAATCTTTAAATCGAGTATACTGCCAATGATATAACGTATGCAAAAAATAAGTCAGAAATATTCAAAAAAATGCGAACTTTGATATTGCATAACTCCATAATAATTATTGAAATTAGGTCATGGTTGCTACTAGCTATGAGAGACCCTGTATATGTCAACCTTGCAGTCTTCGTCTCGTCTCTATGAGACATCTATAATATACCTTGATTAATGTTGTCCCCTTGGGAATAAAATAAAACAAAAATTTGTTCTTGAAAATTTTTAATATACCTTTGAATATACTCAAAATATTTTAAACCTTGTTATAGTAGTTCATATTTTGTTGCGATAGAGGCTCCTAAAACTAGGGATGCATCGATACGCACTTTTGCCGATACGATACCGATATGTTTAATTTATAATGAAATTTTAAAAATTGTAATTTAACATAACATGACGTTCAGATTATTATATGCGTAGCTTGTTGGTGTAGTAGCCCTGACGCTCGCCTAGTGATCTGGTGGTCGCTGGTTCAAGCCCCATTCCAGGACACCAGCATTTTAGTCCTATTTTCACAGCACAGGCTTTTGGCTTAGTTTGAAAATAGTGAGAATTTTGATGCGACATGTATTCCGTGTCCGGAATGAAATTATGAAACGCGAAAATTCCCCGAGCGTAGATAAACTGTGCCGCGTTTAAACATGGACGGATTAAGCGCGAAGATGGCGCGTTTACACATGGATTATCTATAGTGCGAAATTCAAAATATATCGGTGTATCGGCAAATAAACATCGCCGATTCCGATATATATCGGAAAACCCACGATATCGCCGATATATCGGGTATCGGTATCGAATGCATCCCTACCTAAAACGTCCAATGAGATAGGCCTTTGCACTGTAAATCCGCCCACGTCTGCCTGCCGAATTCCCCAGTGTGCGATTCGTACAGAATGAATAATGCTTTCCCTGTAAATGATACACTATGGGTAAATGGTTATCCAGGAACCGAATCCTTGTGTATTGCAGCGACATTAACACCGAAACCAATATTTCTTACATTTGATGGGGTATTGTTTTATTTATTCACTTTTTGTATATTGTCACGTGCTGTGACTGTGGTAGGAATGAATGAAAAAATTCCACTTAACATTCCATCCTCTCCAGATGACCCATAATAATTAACACTTCTAACCCCCCCCCCTTCACCGTAACATATTTGCTTGGTTTAACTTTTTAAATTTTTAGCACACAAATAATCCTAGGGAACATTGTTTTCGAAACATGTAGATTGTTTAATCTAATAAAGTGGTGAAAACAAAGTGATTTGTGTTTTATTTTAATAATAATGTCACCACAAAGTTCAAGCCTTCATACAGAAGAAAAAATATTCTTCGAACAGTGAATGAAAAAGCTGGAAATTAATTAGCGATTTATTCACTATTGATTAATTAATTTTATGTACAAAGTCACTTAACACTATTAAACTTAACGCTATTTTTTAAAATACACTTTTTCGTTATTTATCAATCGTAAATAGACACTTTATTATCGCTTCAACACTTTATTTAAAGGGGGGGGGGGTAAAGTTTTTAATTTTCTTAAATTAATGTATAACATTGCAAGAATATTATGTCAACATTTCAAGTCAATCGGAGCAAAATTGACGAAGTTATGAACATTTGAGCGACGCTCAATATACACCGCAAAACTTCACTGCCACTCGCTCAAATATAAATATTTTGCAATGAAAATTTAAAAAAATAATGTTTAAGTAATGTATTATTATATGAAAATTAAATAAACAAACTAGCACTACCTATATAAAAAATCTTAAAAACATATCTTTTTTCACCGAATTAACCTCCCCCCCCCCCTCAACATTCACTAGAACACTCCATCCACTTTTATTTTGCTACGTAAGTAGGAACGTCACTAGAATATTCGCTCGAATTATCGCACGGTGGCCACCCTGGCCTCGTGGCCCGCGGTGCACTTCGCTTTTGTTATCGTCTGTCAAACGCATTGAACAACAACTCCTTTCTCCCGCGCGCGGTCTTATTTATATCTGGCCAAAGCTGGTATCGAACCTTCTAGGCATTCCCAGTGTTTAGGAGAACGTTCCTGTGGCTTCCAGGCTTTTATAAATTTTTCTCGAATATTTTAGATGCCTCCCGAAAGCCCTAGTTTATGCTAGGCCGTTCTGGATTTTTCGATAACGTTGTTGTGATATGTGACAAGTGTGCGATTCTTTTTAGCCTAGTTACAATATATTGTCACGTGACGTGGCTGCGGGAGGTAAATGAAACGATAAAATAAATTAAACTTTAATGGACACAAATTTAGTCGGAACACTGCTCTTAAATTTACAGTAACTAAATATTGCTAGAAAACGCTATTATCTAATTTCTTAATTTGCACTAATTGTCTCTAGTCATTCATCCTAATAACACATTAATTACGCTGTTTCTACTGCATCGATCACTTTCTCGAATATTCCCGATATTTATCATTCGGTTGACAACGCGATGGCCTCACTATTTTAGTTTTCTCGTACCGTCAACTCTTCCGTCATATACTTTTCTTACCATTCTTTCCTCATTCATTCGCTCAACATGCCTAAACTATCTTTGCAAACCTTTTTTTCATTCTATCAACTACGCCAAGATCAGATGTACATTTTTTCCTAACATCTTCATTCTTTAGTATTTCTTCCGAGGTCGTAAATTATATGCACTGTATATGCAAGACCTCGGAAGAAATAATCAGTTCGGCCTCCACCTCCGCGGTGATAGGACGCTCTCCTGATGACGCTGGATAAGACTTCAGAGAAACGTCGAGATTTGTTTCTCAGTGAAGCATACGGTTCGTATAATTTTTTTTAAATGTTTATTTTTTTAATTTTTTTTTAATTTGAAGACTATCGACAAGTCAGAATGACCCTAATGGATAGTCATTTAGGACAAGGTGATTAGTACAGTTACAATTAAAATTTACAATTTACAAGCGATTACAAGATGAACGAAGTTCATATTCTCCGCACGACATAATAGGCATGTAGGCTCCCAGGTCAACTAAGTCAGGAAATGTGTACCCGCACTTTGTGGCTATAAAATTTTTGTTTAGGTTGATTTCCGAAGAATCCGTCTTACACGCTCAAACTATTTTCGGTCAGGAGCGATATAATTTCTCTCTTAAGCTGAGGTTGTGTCATGTGAAAATATCCGTTTTATGTAGTACATAAGTAAGCTCAACTCTTTCTCAAACGGCTAATGTTCACATGAGCGATATGCATTAAGCAGGACAATTAGGAATTATTATTGACAAAGTGGGTGAATTATTTTTGGGTCCGGGTAAATCCGCAATGCCTTTTCAGACCGCAGCCTGAGTTTGACATTAATGGTCTCTATTCCCGGCCTGGTGAAATGAACTTCTTTGTTCTCTTGTCTGCCTTCCTCCATTGTGGGTCGGTATTACTCTGCGGTTTTCCGTTGTGGCGGGGAGGGGGGAAATGCATTCTGCTTTGTCTTCGATGTGGATACAATAACCGAGCACCGCTCAACGGCAAATGTTAATATCGGCTCATTTAATAAAAATAGAATATTTTCAATGACATAAGTGCGTCGAATGATGCCAGAGTTATAATTACATACATACATAACTAACGTAACATCATAATAAATATGTAATTCTAAATGTTATTTGTCCCTGCGCCTCTGAGACGAAGAAGAGGTTTTGTATGAACTCCTCGTCGTCCCGCTCGCATTGAGAAAGGCCACTTTAGCATTAAAATATTTTTTTTTTGTGATTAATAATTATGTCCAACCACAAAATTAAAGCTATAAATATCAAAAATACCGAATTGTTCTATAATTAATATTTAAAGCATTTAACTTTGTGGTTAAGTATTTCAACAAAATGTTTGTAGTATACAACCACTTCACGCATTTGATAGAAAATTTAGCCTTCGAATTGGCGAATCATCTCCAACCATGTGTTTGATATCGAAACAGAAGTAAAAATATTAAATACTATTTACAAGGCGTTAAAACTTAATAATATGAGAACAATTATATTCATAAAGACATCAAAAACAATATTCCTCTAATTAATAACCAAATAAACTTTTCCTATAGTCATCTGTTTGATTCGGAATTACTGGGTAAAACACAAGACTTATCAAAACCCCCTTTAGACCCCACCGCCCATCAAATTCTTGATCTCTTTTTGGTAGGAAACTTAGTGCATGTTAGTATTCGGTTGGATTAACACGCATGTGAGAAATATTTTGGGAAGGTGTTAGTGTGTAAATAATACTAAGATTGTGGTGAGTAGTGGTATTTACACGCTAGTGTAGTGGTTGTCCTGGCGAAGAGACGGCTACGTCTCGAAACCGGTAGACTAAAAATCTCCGTAAGTGCTTTATATACCAACATTTTGTCCGAATGATTCTATTTACAAGGAAATAAAATTAATTTAAAAACGTCAACAAGACTCATTGTAGACTTGGATAGGTGCAGCCGGCGGTATCGGCGGTCAAGTACCACTGACCCCTGTTGGCAGAGTTGAAAACAACATTAATAGCAGTGCCCTCTCTGTACCAGCCGTAAATTGAAGGCAATGAATGATAGGACGCTTGATATCGGATCTATTAATACGACCGAGACGAGATAAATTACGTAAAGAGATATTTCAGAATACGAGCGGCCGCTCCACGAGGTCGGTGGCTGACCGGGGCTGGAGACCGAGTGTGTCGGCCACTTGTGCCAGATACGAGATACAAATCAGTCAAAACAATACAGCGGCATTGCGGCCAGATGACCGTATCCATTAATGTCACTGGTAAATTAATATTAAACGCTGCGAACGATTGTGCAGCATTGTAATGGAACCCATGTTGTGCTCGTCCGTTACGCTGGCGTGTTTTTTGATCAGTGTAGGCAGTCGATAAAATAATTTTGTAATTTCAGGGTGACGGATCTCATAAATTTCCACCAAATAATATTCATAAGAAGACCGAAAAAATCTTAAGTGGCTCAGAAAAGAGGGACCCGCAACACTCCCAGGGCCGTTCTATGAACAACAGCTACACTTTCACTATCCATATTCAGCATTTTTTAAATGTTAAAGTGGCCGTACTCACGCCCCGCTGACACTAGTGGGAATGCGAGCGGGATGGGAAGGCGTCCACACAAAACCTCTTCTATGCCTCCAAGGCGCAGGGACAAACGACAATTGGAACATACTTACCATCCATTAAGTGGGAATTACAAGTTGCATATGTACAAGAAATGCTACAGTTAAAGCACAAAATATGAATGCACAAAGTCCAGAGTGTACATAGTAATAAGCATAAAGATAATAACATAACATGTAGACATGCAATTTAGGAGCCAGATTAATTAAAATGAATAATTGCATGGATTGCAGAAATGGGAGATGCAAAGGCACAGTCAAAAGTAGAGGCATGGATTGGGTGACAGTATCTAGGACAGAAGAACCTACAACCTAAGGACGAGGAGAGCTGACTCCAACAGTCGATGATAACAGTGAGCTGGGATGAAGCCAGGGAGAAGAGGAAAATGTTTTATTTATTTATTTATTGTTTATTTACATTTACATTAGTTAATACAAGATACTAATAACTGCCACATTAGGTAAAAACCTGTTCTGTGTTCTATCTCTCTATTCTCATATGGTATTTATGTAGTAGTAAAAAATGACAATTAAAGAATCTAAATCTAAAAGAAAATAAAAAGAAAAGAAAATATACATACAAAATCAAGATAAGAATTTAAAGTAAATTATAGGAATACCTAAATCTAAGAGAAAAGAAAAGAAAATACACATACAAAATTAAGATAAGAATTTAAGTACTTACGGAAATAAATATTATATTATAGTATACTTTAAATTATATAAATAGTTTTTGCCAATTCAGAGGTCAAGGGCGGATCACTTCTTCATAACATATTGATTGTTTGCGTATTAAAAAATATAAATAAAATAGATAAGTCATATAACTTATTATCAGTAATAATTAAAGCATTAAATTTATGGTCAGGCATTTTAACAAAATGTTGGTTATGTTAGTATATAGTGCCAATCCTAGTATATAGTCATCAAATTTGGATCCTAACGGAGAGTCAGAGCAAGGATCCAGGCTGCCGAGGTGAATTTTCTGGGGGGGGGTAGCGGGATTCAAACTGATGGACAGAGTGAGAAGTGCCTACAAAAGACACACACACATGGAACCTCTACTTCTACATATAGAGAGATCGCAATTCCCTGTATCTATATATAATATCCTCATGACATTCCCGGAAGGAAGATGATCGGTGGGTAGCCCCAGATTAAGCTGGGAGAAGCAATAACAAAAGTGTATAAAAACGGATTAAGTCTTGATTAGTTAACACAAATGGAATTAGCACAAGACAGAGGGATTTGGAAGTACCTTGTCGAGTCTTTGGGCCCCTACGACCCTGCTAGGACAAGGGGATGAAGATAATGATAATTAAGTAACAGGTAGATCAAATTGCCACAAGTTCAAAAAATGACTTAGATCCTTAAGATCAATGAATTGACGAAATTAATGCGCGCTCTCATTAATGAGCAGCGTGGCTAGTCGAGAGTGTGATGTTGTAATTTGGGCCTTTCTGTTATCCAATCGCACGTCGGCCTCTGTGACGATACGGCAGCGTGATGACAATTCGAGGTTAATCCCATTATGTTATGCAAGAGCGAGCACGTCCCGGCGACGAGCGGCTCTGACGTCACGTCGAATTTCAACGCTCGCGACGTCACAAGGTTGTTTTCGCGCACCAGTCTTTACAACATCGCGGGCAACTCTAAATACGAGGAAAAAACTCACAGCGCGAGAGAATTACACAATGTTCCAAAAATGAAAACAACATTTACCGGCGGGCTTATTCCGGAATCCGCGTTAGAGAGGCGGGTGTATACGGATGAAATTTCTCTTGGAGATTGGTTCGAAAGCACGCGAAGGAAGTATAGAGCGAATTGCCGCGTGTATTTTGAACGCAGAATACAATGCCGCAACCACCAAGTAACGACCTTTACCGATGCATCACGAAGTGAGATAAAAGTTTTGTGGTGGATATGCGTCGACATCTAACGGCATGATGGACAAGCGCGAGGTGTGCAGTCGGGGCGCACACCAAAGCCAGGTAGAGATCCAAAAGCATATCATTGTCAAATAGACAGTATGCAATAACATTATCGTTAATATTGGCTCTACAATCCTTGGTGGGTCTTGCCTCTTCCAGAATTTTCCTCCATTAACCTCTTTTACAAGCTATTTCTCTACAGTCCTGTATTTCTAAGATAGTAATTCTAGTTAAGGCGACGGTCAATATCTTTTACATAAAACTAAAAAAAATGAAATTCAATAAAAAAATTAAACAAATGAAAAGTAAAAGGCAATTATGAATGAAAACACTAAAACTTTGTTTCTTCCACTATTTTATTTTTGACTACCACACAATATGTTTCGGAAACCCCCCTTTCCTTCTTCAGGTGAGTTGAGACTGAGGTGTGCCGGAGTGGATGTCTGATGTATGGGTTGTGGGTTCAGTAGAAGTGATGGGGTGTCAAGGTGGTGGGAGAGAAGGAACATTGCGAGAAGGGGTGATGTAAAGGGTTTTATTTCATTATTGATGATGTTATTTATTGTGTTTAGGTTTTTATGAATTTCAAATGTTTCTAAATTATTTCGTTTTAGGCCGTATGTCTGTTTATGTGGGATGCGTATATTTGTATTGTTGAATGTGTGGTTATTTTCCATAATATTGTTAGAATATTCTGAAAAGTTATTATTAGTGAGGCACTTTTTATGTCCTTTGAATCTAGTTTCTATTGATCTGCCTGTCCGACCTATATATATGCCATATCGCAATCCCCACATTCTAGTTTATGAACCCCACTGAGCATAATTTGTTAACATTTTTTGACATAGTACTTTTAATTGCTTTTCAATTGAATTATCTGTGTAGAAGACTGATTTGTACTCACTGAGTATGATTAAATAAATAAATAAATAGTATTATAGATATTCAGCCACCATCTTAGTTTTGGCTCTCTGGTTTGAAAACAATTTCGCTCGCATTGCCAGACGATCACCTTAAGGTCTATAATACTTTCAATCAAACACGATAAATTTGTTGTCTTTCCGTCCGTCCGTCTGTCTGTCTGTCCGTAACTAAAAAAACGAAATTAAACGACCGGAGATGGGGCTTGAACCACGGGCCAAGCAAACCCGAACCGGTCGCAGCATAGCGATGCAGCTACCGCCGAGCCTGCGTGGCCGGTCCAAAAAACAGTACATATAGGACTTAGCGAGGAAGCGAACCATTTCATATTCCGCCCGGCACGTTCGTCAGGGTTTAAAATAGTAACATTAACTGGCGGCAGAGTAAATATAAAAAAAATGTTCAAATATTTTGATAAAAGTCGTTATTACTATTTCATGGGTGTCGGCTCTAAATAAGTAAATACTTAATTCTTTAGGAGCCGGCATGTAAAAGTACTATCATTTTTGACGGGTTTCAGCTAGTATCATATTTACAGAAAATATGTCAGTACTTATTGTAATACTCTTGTTTCGGGATGAGGTTGCTTCCAGTAAAGACTTTGTTTTCGTAAGTATTTATTTGGTAACAATAACGGTTTAGACAATCGTTTATACAGTAAAATGCGATCTGGATAACAATGGTAGTAGAAGAGAGCGACTCGACATTCACGCGCCTTTTTATACATTCTCTCTCTCTGTCATGCAGTCTCTTTCTGGCATCGCGACATACGTTCCTCAGATCTATTACACTTATGTAGTAGGGAAATGGCAACGCCGCTGCGGTTCTCGGATCTGATACAAAAATGTTTTCTCGATTTGATCTCACGAATCTACGAGTATTGTTCGCGCGATCGTGACAGAGTGGGACAACATCCTGCTCGTGCTTGAGAAGAATAATTAATAGATGTACTTCCAAAATATAATAATTTGAAAAGATACATACTAATAATTGTAATACTGTGTATAACTCTAAAAGATAAAATCTAGACATATCATTATCGTACTGCTGCTGAATAAAGGGGTTCTACATTTAAAAATGAAGACTACAACACGCGCACGTTCACCAGTTTGAAGACTACAAAGTGTGTGCTACATTTGTAGTAGGTACCGAAACATTACAGCTCACGCAGGTTGTAAGTCCTGAGCCATCGTTTAAGAGAATTCCATCCACTTTTCACGCATATATATAGCTTCGTCTCTGTGAGATTTCTGTAATTTATCCTTAGTCAATTAATCATCCCTCTGGGAAACAAATCCAGTAATGGTGTTCTTAGATAGTTCTTATAAAAGTTTTGTTAAAATAAATATTTCTACCTGGAATAGAGATGGAAAAAATATGAATGTTTGTGTTCGTAACTCATTTTGGCTAATATTACGATTGGTGAGTTTTACCTCTAAAGGGACGATTTTATGTTCCAAATCTGAAAATCTTTTATATACTTGAAGGGACTATGCGAGAGACATCTGTATTCCTTCTCATGAAGTAGTTTAGTATACATAGATTTCGCAGCTGGTACCTAATTAATAATACCTATATAATTCAGCTGGTATCTAATTAATAAAACCTCTATAATTCAGAAAGTGGACTTAAAGTGGATTAAGCAATATTATTTTTAATGTATATATGATATTCTTTCGAATTATTTAACATAATATACCTACACCAGAATACGCCTGAAAATCAATATTTTCATGCAAGACCAGTATATATTTTTGACAATATTTTTTATATGTGTGTTGGTGTGTTCTGAGAACAATGATGAAATTGGTAAGCGTTGTATTTTCTAGAGTTATCACTTAAGGCCGATCATACAGGTCGCAGGGCCTGGTCCATCCCATAAAAAGACTTTCATACACGTTTCTCATATAAATAGGTTCGTCTCTGTGAGACTTCTATAATTTATCTTAATTTATAATTATCCCTCTTTGGACAAAATCCAGTAATTGTGTTCTCAGAAAAAAATATAAAAATAATGATCGCCAACATGATTGCTGACAGTTAACCAGACAATCACTAGAAGAAAAAGCGTTCAATTAAATTTAAGAATTGAATTCGTAATTTAGAAATTACCGCACCAGGTAGATGACGTATTATAACTGGATTTAAACTGTGAGCGTAATAAAAGTTTAATCTCTTAAGATGGAAACTTTTATCACGCTCGATACGATATTTCTGACCTTTAAGCAACGACCGAAATGGCGCGTGTAGGTACACGGATGGGACTTTGATCCCTCGTTTCGTGAGATTTGCCCGTAAAGGTCGAGGCGTGTCAGTAACGTCATTCTAATCTGTGCACAAAATATAACGAGTAGTGACTCATAGCTCGCCCCGCGCTCGTTTCTTGCTGACCTTTACGCGATGTTTGACACGAGTCTCGGAGACAAATCGCATTCGTGTTCACGCGTCATAACGGTGCTACAAAATGCAAGAGGTTGGTCAGTTAATTAGACAAATCCATACGAGGATGTGATTTTTCACACCTGCAATTATTTAATTCACTTGTATCTCGCAATTAATAACTCTGTCTGTGAAACGCTTTATAATCGCTTTCTAGAATATTCTGTAATATAATTTTCCACGTAAATACTTCGTCCGCTGTCTCTACCACTAATCACATGCGCGTTGGTAAAACTTTTTTCGCTAACGGTTTTATCGCTGGCTTTGTCGCGTCCATTAAACTTCAAAGCACCAATAAAAGCGCCGCGGCACTGGCCCCGCTTTTTATATGAAAAACGTTGGTTTTTCGAACCTCCGAGATTATTTTATAGTGTTGCTTCCAGACTGTTCCAGACGTCTCCCGACTGTTGTAGATAATCCTAGAATGTTGTAGGGCGTTCCAGAGGTTACTATTGTTTTGTTGGCTTCGACGTATTGCGAGGGATTCCGATCGTGCGTAATATCTCCGAATTCTGTCATCACATTACATTATATTCATAACAAGATTTTTATGTCATCAACGTTTTATTTTAATACTGTTTTTATACTACAATAAAATATTGAACATTATATTCATTCAAGTGTAAGAATCATATACAGATGTACATCCTTCTAAGAGTGCACGATTCAATTGTAAAATTAGGCGCTTAATCATCACTTTGATTTTAACTTATTAATATTTTTAATCTACCTTTTACCCTCATTCTAATCTCAGCGCTCTTTTCTTCTCACCAGAGCCTACTTTCCCATTTTTCCTTCCCACTTTCAGGTATATCTTAACATAATTTTCATTTTATTTTATTACACTACACCTGTGTATAAAATATAATATTCATGAATTTATTATATGACAATATTTGCAGCATCTTAAAATATTCGGTAAAATTTAAATTTCCCTAACCGTAGCATTAAATTTTTCAGCCACTATATCCTTAATCTTCCAAAATCTCTTCTGCTTGCGATTTCGCCTTAAATGATAAGATAAAGGGGTGACGCATTTTTCTAGATGTCTCGTGATACGGTCAAAATATTATGATTGTTTGTAAGTAGTAATGGATCCACTCTGAACTAAGTATATATATAATACAATGAAGTACTTCATTATACTGAACATAGACGCAGTGCGTAATGCTTCGGTACCTACTACAAATAGAGCGTTCATTTTGAAGCCTTCAAATTAGTCAACTGTGCATGTTGAAGCCTTCATTCCTAAATGAAGTTTTATTCTACGCTATTGTTAAGATTTATTTTTCCTTTAGCACAACCGCATAGTCATTAGGAACCTTATCGATCAAGCTTATTCACATTTCAAATGACTCAAGTTGTTTTAGCATTGTTCTTACTTTATGTTTATTCATAGTTCAAACTGTGACGTTTCTTCAATACCGTGATGTTTAAATATTTGTGTGCATTTTTATAATTAGTTTTATATTTTGTGAGGTTTGGATTGGTTAAATGTATAAATGTTTGGTTAAATGTATAAAAAAAATAAAACAGAAAATATCTCCGTTTTTTTATTATTACCT
Organism: Agrypnia vestita; assembly: GCA_016648135.1. Taxonomy (NCBI): domain Eukaryota; kingdom Metazoa; phylum Arthropoda; class Insecta; order Trichoptera; family Phryganeidae; genus Agrypnia; species Agrypnia vestita. The sequence goes on from JADDOH010002868.1 coordinate 93,013, forward strand.
ATTTTTTCTTTACTTGACGTGACGCGACTTGTCACGTGCAATGGTTCTCAGTACTAGATGACACTGTTATCAGCCCACAATAGAACATATTTCCAGGAAATTGGCACGGTAATGGAAATAAATAGTGCACTATTGGTTACGTGGAACTAAATTATCATAATATGAGGTTAAATGCGTCGTAGTATAATAAGAAAAATAACAAATGATTAAAAAAAACTTGATATCGAAGTCACTGGAAGCATTGATGTATCAGTGCAGTACTGATTTTGGCGTTGCTTTTAAACAATCTATGAAAAAATATTCATATCATTTTTACTCTTACGATATAAGATCACATCTCCGTATCTCGAACGAGTAGTGTTTTTGGGTTGTATATAGTTCATAGAAAACACTAATTAATAATTTTTTATTTTTTTATTTATTTCAAAAAATCCTTGTTTACAAATAAAGGTACTTAATACTAGTTTAACAATAAAATATAAGATAAATTACACTTTTTTTTTGTTAAATTTGTGGATTATGCCACTCTACTAGGCTACGCCTGTCCCAGAGTGGCGTTATAGAACACAATTATAATTTTTTTTTGAATTCGTCAGTAATATTTATTTTCACAAGCTAGTAATTATATATCTACAAAGTATCAAGTGTAATGTTAGTGAAAGTTGAGTGAGTCATAAGTCCAAGTGTAAATATGTGTAGAATAATTGTTTAATGTAAAAAGGGTTAAAGTTTTGTTTAAGATTATTTATTTATTTATTTATTAATTTATTTATTTATTTATATAGGTATACATTTTTATTTGTAGACATTATTATGCAATTACAGTAAGTAAATTTTCAGTTGCTGTTCTACCTTTGGAGGTAAGCCAGTTATTTGCTAAAGCTTTTATTTTATTAATTGAGTATATTCTGATTTCCGGGAAGTCTGTTTTAAATATGTTAAATATTTTAGGCCCTATGTATGAGTAATTTTTCTGTCCATATGTTGTCTTAGTTTTTGGTATTTCGTCAAGGTTTTCCTACCCCATTGCCCAACAGTTCACCCCTACTATCCACATTCCCGTTAACGATTGAAAAAAAAAACATCCATGACCCCGCCACCCTTCTGCGCGAAAATAGGTTGCAAACAGACTGTATTTGGATAAGTTATCAATTTATTTTGATGATGATAAGGACTGCTCTTCTCGAAACTATAGTAGTGGCGAAATAAAACAAAGCGTGTGCAGCGAGAAATTAAAATAACTCTCGCCATGGAGTCCCTACTCCTACATATATAAAAATCACAAATGAGATGGCTTGGACATGTGCTAAGAATGCCAGAGGAACGAATACCAAGAAGGATCCTCTTGGCAACCCCGGAAGGAAGACGACCGGTGTGGGTGTGTTATTCCAGATAAAGCTAGAAGAAACAACAAGAAATGTGTATGAAAACAGAATGGGAATATGGAAGCACCTTGTCGAGTCTTTGGGCCCCCGATTCTACTAGGACAACGGGATGAAGATGATGATGATGATGATGAAATCAAAATAATTTAGCACCACAAAATAAACGCCTGCACATATTAGTTGATTAGTTCTAACACCTAACCTATGTTTTTTTGTGTTTTGAGAAGACTGACGAGGGAAAATGGTTAATGGTATGTGATCTATCGCAACAATACCGGGGATGTATTTTATTACATTTGGAAGAATAATTCAGAGCAATATATGAAATATTCTTAGTCTAACATATTGAATTTGATCATTAAATTGGATGAAAATCATAAACTATGTTACCTGTACGTGATTTTAATTAAAAAAATTATATTTAACTACTCAAGTTTCGAGAGAATCAGAGTCTTTCGTGGACTTATGGAGAAGCAAAATACAAAATTAAAATTAAACTCACGTAGATGTAACATAGTTTATATTTTTCATCTAATTTAATGATCACCCTGAATAATCTCTACAACGTTAAACCTATAATGTACTGAATTTGCCTTCGGAAAATGTGACCAGTTTAAATAATACGCGACAGACAAAACGATGACAATAAAAAATAAGCTTTCAAACACGATTCATTAATATTTGCGGTTTATACTGAATCAGTGACAACATTATGTATAGGTACTATATTTCAACTCGGAGTACACTGCTGAATTTATAGCCTCGGGTATTGCTTTGTGGGCGTCGAGAGTATCGCTATGGAACAAGTATACATATATATGTATACTTGTATATATATAAGTATATATATAACAACAAGTATATATATATATAAGTTTCTCAGTATCTGGAGAACATTTCAACTGAAACAGTAAACATGTTATCTTCGGTATTCGAGTATTATGCGGCAATCTTCTAATATTATATAATTGTGAATGAATGAAGTTGAATGAATGGTCAATGCATGAATGCCGCTGTGCCCATGATATGGAATACAGTATCATAATTACAATGTCCCTCAATTTAACGACGAGAAATGGCTTCTCATCAAATTGGGTGCTTGTTAATATCCATAATCGATTGTAATTTGTAAAAAGTGTAGTATGATCTTCGAAATGGATGGAATAAATGTTTAAAAAAATAGTAAAAATAACATTGGGCCCATCCGTCATTTTGATTGTAAAGATAATTACACTGAAAATCAAAAATTAACTTTTGTTTTATTATTTATTGATTTGGCATTAAATTTGTGAACGACACATGGATGATTTATATATATAAATGAAAAACTTATTTAGTACCACATATTAAGCCCCACCCCTGGTTATCCCCTCCCCCATACATAACCCACCCATCTCCGTCAGTATCTAAGAAATTTTGTATTATTACAATGCTTGTTAGTTTATATTCTCACCTGTAGATAATATATCTTTATTTACATATGTTTATATTCTCATCTGTAGTTCTCGTAACTAGTAGTGTAATTAAACTTAAAAATGGTCGTAAACAAGTGTGAAAGTGTGGATAAATGTTAGTATGCGACAGTCGGGCATACTGCTCTTAAGGGTTAAAACTTTGAAACTTTTTTTTTGCATCGTTTTTTTTTAGCGTAGTTGGAAGAAGAATTTATTCGGCCACGTTTTCAATGTCACAGCTGACCAGAATTTGGATCGCTCCATCTCAAAGAATATAAAAATTCTGTTGGTAAAGGCCCTGGTTTTCTACTTATTCTCTAATTAACGCTTGAAGTATGGAACAGGGTTCTAAAAGTAATGTTTTAAAAATAAAAAAACATTTAAAAAATATATTGATTGTATTATTTGTATGTATCTACTCATATTACTTGATTAATTATACCTACATGTTTCGGAAAAACCTTTTCATCGTTTTGCTGATTCAATTGAAAAAAAAAGAAACAATGTTTCAGTTAAAATATAAAATTTCTCGCTAATAACATATGTGTATGGAATCTGACGATATTGTAGTGTCATTATAGATTAATTGGTTAAAGCTATCTACATTTAAGAATATTCTTAGGTTTTCTTGAATCTTCTGAGTGACCGTGAAAACATCAAAAACAACTTCATCATCAGAGCTTGGTGTATGTGGTTGATGCTGATGATGGACCCTGCAGTGGGATCCCAAACATCGGCCAGAAAGGTCGTAAAAACACGGCATAATACCGCAGAAGACACAAACCAGAACTATCCACATTTAAAGAGTTAAGGTTGTTATTACGGTCGTTAGACATATTTAACTGTAAATAGTTTCGGATATTTTATACGAACCGTATGTATTTCCGAGAAGCGAATCTCGACGTTTCGTTGAATACTTATTCAACGTCATTAGGAGGACGACCTTTACCTGCGATGGAGGTCGGACTGATTAGGTTCTGCTTTCTAGGGCGTAAATTGTATGCATTTTGTTGTGGAGTGTTCTCTTCTTCTACAATAGAGGTCGCCAGTGTGCAATATGTACTAGTTACGTCGGCGGATTTTACTGCGATGAATTGAATCAAGGGTTGAATCAATGTCGTTAGAACAGGGCGCCAAATACTTGATAGTATAGTTTGTAACTGTCATCTCTATTGAAATTGGGATGTATGTATATTTCAATGGACTCCCTCACTAATCTGGTTATAAGGTACGGTTCTGTTGATAAGATTTTTGCCTTGTCAAAAGTGACAAAGATTCCCTTTGGATGCATGTTCGCAGATTGCCGTTATATTGGAGTTGTTGTTTTTAATTGCTCCAATATGTTCCTTCAATCGTGTAGCGATATTGCGTTTGGTTTGTCCTATGTAGAAAGCTCCACAATCGCATGGCACTCTGTATACACCTGGAGACTCGAACGGTGTGTTATCTTTTACACTACCTAACATGCGTGAGATCGAACTATGGGGGCTGAAAACTGTTTTTATATATAATTTCAACAACACCCGGCTGATTTTGTTGAGATATCCGAAACTATCTACATTTGTCATGGTTCTGACTATATTTGTCATGGTTCTGACTATATTCTGTAATAGATATATATTTTTATGTATTGTGATCATGTAATTTGTTTTTAACATATTTTTATCTGACGAAGTTCAAATACCGAAATGGATATTTTTAGCCTTGATGCTGTGCAAATAGTTGTTATCGGTGCGTTGTGCATTGTCAACAAAATATTTTTTATTTACTTTAAATTATTAATCCAGGAGAGAAAATACAATTTGATTGTATCTTTCCCGTGCACTTTTGCCTGCAACGCACTTTTTAATCTATTGATCGCACTTGCGCGATTGTTTTATCATTGATTTATTGGCGCGGCGACAGTTCTGGGTCGATAAGAACATCGTACGATATTTATTGTCTGTTATCTATCAGAGACAAGCGTTATCACGTTTTTGATGTATTATCAATTTCGAGATCGAGTCGCATATTGAACACTCATAATATTAATTTCGATTTTTCATTAACAGCCTATCTCTCCGTTGCTAGATATACAAATACTTAAATGATTGCACCACGTTACTCCATCAGATTAGCCAAACGACTATTATAATATTATGGTAACTGGCTGTAACCTCTTGGCTTGGCGGTAGCAACATCGCCAAGTTGCGGCCGGTTCGGCCCGGGGTTCAAGCTCCATCTCCGGCCGTTTAATTTCGTTTTTTTAGCCGTGAATTCGAACGAAATTACGGACGTTACGCGAACTTACGGATTGACAGACGGACGAACAGACAACGAAATTGTTAAATTTGATAAAGCTATTCATTTCAAAGAGGTGCATCGTGAAATTTGTTATTAATTGATAAATCTAATATCTTTCAAACATCATAGAACTTAACAATATTTTTTGATTTTGTCCCCAGAGGGATTATTAATTAAGATATATCACAGAGACGAAGCTATGAATATGAGAAACGTGTGTGGTAGCCTAGTCAACCTGTATGAGCTGGCTTAAGTGACCAATCTACACAGTGCAACGTTCACCAATTCCATCGTAAGAGCATCTATACATTATCAAATTCATGAAAGTTCTTAATATGTTCAAATCTGAGAATTTTTCGTTTATTTGAATGGACTATCACTTAAGCCAGCTCATACAGGTTGTAAGCCCTGGCTTCCACGCACTTTTTTCATATTCATAGCATCGTCTCTGTGAGATTTCCATAATTCATCTTAATCACAGAACTTTGTTATAAAATCGCGATTTCAGAATAAATGTAGTTAATTAATTAAAAAATACTTACTTACTTACTTACCATCACGCCGTTTCCCCGCGGGGGTAGGCAGAGAGGATAGAGCGCCATACTCTTCGGTCCTGACATACAACTTTCGCTTCGTCTACATTCATACATCTTCGCATACAAGCTCGACGTTTGTTCAGGCTTCTAACAGGACCATCTTCCAGTATCTGGTTAATCTGGTCATGCCACGTCTTCCCTGGTCGCCCTCTCTTTCTGGCGCCGTCAACACTTGCATAATATATCTTTCTTACCATTCTTTCCTCATTCATTCGCTCAACATGCCCAAACCACCTGAATAAAAGGAAATAAAACCAAAAAATAAAAGGAAATAAATAAAACTCTAAAGCCCGGTGGAGCCATGATGAGGTTTTACGATGTGACCAGTGGCCCGTGAAGATATAAATTGTCTAATTTGGCTTCCAAATTGTCACCGAAATAACAAGCAGAAATGCTATTGTTCCACGAGACCTTGACCTCAATAGGTTCAATCATGCCGTATGATTATACATTTACAAAAGAAATTAAACACGGATATTGGAAATCGTTCGTCCATTGTATAGGGCCGTACATATATCATTATTTCAATGTTTCTGGTTCATTGCTACGCTTAGGTACAAATTTATTTATTTATTTATTATTAATATGGAGCATTCAAAAGTTCACAATTTCAATAACACGACAAAATCTTGAATTATTTTAACTGGGTGAACCACGAAAAATAATTTAACAAATTTACATAAAAATGATTTAGCAGAATTAAAAATCTGTCAAAGGAAGCAAGACTAGCGGTACATAACGGCGTTCTAGTAGTGCCAACCCTTATGTATGGAAGTGAAGCCTGGAATTGGCAGAAGAGGAAATGCGGTCACTAAGACGATTGTGTGGAAAATCTTTGGTCGATAGAGTGCGGAATGAACAAATTAGAATTGAATGCAATGCTGGCTGTAGTGTGGTAGATAGAATAAAGAAAGGAGTGCTGAGATGGTTTGGTCATGTGGAACGTATGAACGAGGAAAGGATGGTTAAGAAAATATATGAGGCGAGTGTTGAAGGCAACAGGAATAGAGGGCGTCCGCGAAAGACCTGGCACGATCAGGCACTACAAGTATGGATGGCCCTGTTAAAAGCCGCAACAACCGTAGAACGAGTATGAGAAGATGTATGAATGTGGCCGAAGCAATAGTGGTGTGCCAGGATAGAAGAGTGTGGCGTTCAATCCTCTCTGCCTACCCCTTCGGGGAAACGGCGTGATCGTTAGTTAGTTAAAAAAATGAACCACGCAAAATATTTTATGCATTTTAGAGGTAATTTAATTTACATTATGTAAAGCGATCACTTAAGCCAGTCGTAAGATAGGTAGTAAACCCTATGAACACCCAAAAAGACTTCCATACCTACTTTCCCATATAAAAATATTGCTTCGTCTCTATGAGACATCTATAATACCCATATCTTGACGTAATTTAATATTTTACATACATAAAAATATAACAATAAAAAATAGCCATCAAATCTCTTACAATTATTCATTATATGCCAAATCCCCAGTTTATTCAAGCATTTATTTAGTCCAGACACAAACCGCTTTATTTAGCGAGAGTGACTCTGCGTCGCGTTGTGTTGCGTCATTTCGCACGAATACTTATGAGAATCATTTTAAGAATATGTATGATAGGTATTTATTTGCGTTAATTTTGTTTTGTTAGACAACTTTTTTAAATAAATTATAAAACAGGTTTTAAAGAAGGGCGCACCAGCCACTATTTGCCGCGAGGCGGCCGCTACTTAGCAAGATTACTCAGGAATCAGGAATGCTGATTGCTTTCTGTTGGTGGAAATATATCGTTCATAAATATTTTAGTTGGTTCAACAGACACGATATTTTCATATAGCTAATCACTGGTAGTGATTGTGACTTGCACGTATCAATGATTAACTCAAATTATGTGATTTTAAGGTTATGGTGATAGGGATTAGGGACACGGTCCAGAAAACATCTGCTTGAGCAATAACTACCACCACTTAGGAACGTCAATGACACGTCACAAACTCAGTTCTCTGAGCCGATACCATCGTACGATCCGCATTAGGTTCTGCATGTGTTGTGTAATCAAGGAAATAAAATTTTAAAAATCAGGGACATCATGAAAGCAAAACATTTCTCTCATCCTCTAGAATAACTACTAATCACGGTGTTTCCCGCAGGGTTAAACAAAGGGGATAGAACACCAAACTCATCTATCCTGGCACACCACATTCGCTCCGACCACACTCTTATATCGTCTCTTCGGTTTTCAAACCTAAAATAGAATTAAACCCATTTCGATTGAGATTTTTATCTTCGTCTTCTTCAACTTTATTAAGACTCAAGAGTCTGTGAAGGAGTTTCCTCTTGTGACGCTGAATTCCAGCTATCTCTCCATCGCTTCGGGGGTCTGCCCAGTGGACGCTGTGCGTCTGGTACGCCATGCAGAGCTATTTATGGTAATCTTGTTGTACTCATACTCTGTACGTGTTGGTACCAGTATCGTCGATGCCGTCGCCCCTATCTGACTGCATCTTGAACCTCGCAGACCTCCCGGATTGCTGTATTCCTCACACGATCACGCTGAGCTTCCCAGCAATAGCACGCAGAGTGCTCATTTTAGTTGTTGGGGTCTTGTTTCGATTCACATTCAAACAAACTATTCAGAATAATGGTTCAAATCGTTTCTTAATGTTGAAGGTTAGGGATGAGGTGCGAGTACCTACTATGTACAGATACGTCACGACTATACATGCCTTCCTGCTCAGCCGAGAGGCTGACGGTTACGAGCAGTGAATGGACACCCATCGCATTCCCAGGACCGTTTTACGAGCGAAAGCTCCCACATCGGTCCTACTCATACGCCGCCAGGTCGACAATTTTTTACTCTAAAGGCCTGCGTGTCACGTCGTGTAAAGGGCGACTACGACCCGGAGAGACCTGCAATAGTCCATTCACTGTACCTCCTTCACATAACACACTTTATTGTAAATTATCAAAGAAAAGCATAAAATACAGGTAAAAATAAATCGGTAAGATAACATATAGCAAACATAGAAATAGAAAATTCATTTAAAATACAAAAATAGATCATGGTAAGAGTAAATATATAATTCGGGTGGGAAGGAGGACAGTGAGGGGACGTTTGGGGAAAGGACACACAAGGACAAGACAAGGATCACACTTAAAGGCGGAGTTCAAGTCCGAGCGCCACGGGTCCACAGTCTACGGAGAAATTACCCACGAAGCAGCTCCCAGGTCCAGGTTACGAGCAGGCTCCACATTCGACTTTTGCTTTCTCCGGCACGGCGTGCTTGGCGCGCAGCAGACGGTGGCGGCAATTGTCTGTTGTGTCTGCGCCGCACGCTTCCCATATCATTTTCCGCAGCCGGAGCATCTGTGTCGCTCGGGCCGCGCCGGCGGTCGTTGCCACCGCAATGGAAGTATGGAGGCGGTTCACGGAGACGCGCTTCTTGCCGATGGAGCGATAGGAATTTATGACCGAAACGCGATCAAGGCACCGACGCGTCTCTCCTTCGGCCGTGAACAACAAAGGAACGAACAATCGCATGTTAATTAATGCGTAGGCACTGTGATAAGTTTCGTGAATCTCCGTGAGACGTGACTTTACAGCTCTCAAACGTCATTTTCAGCTAGAAGTACCTACCGCGTTTTTTGCATTTTGCAGACGTCTAAAGCTAGCATTGTAGATGTTTTATTTTTATTTTTATTTATTTAATAGGTAGATACCAGGGGCGTGCAGTGAGAACAAGAAGCATGACAACAGAATGTTAGTAAACTTAGTAAAAACCACTACCAGATTTACGGTCTACCGGTTTCGAGACGTACCCGTCTCTTCGTCGGAACACTACAATACTACATTCACAACACTATACACCCCAACCATAGTATTGTCAAACTATCACCACTATTGTTCACATGCGTGTTAATCTTGTCAGAGACAAGCATGCACTGATTATGAACCATTGAACTACTGAACAATTCAATTCAATATTGGTGAGAGTTTGACAATACCATGGTTGGGGTATATAGTGTTGTGAATGTAGTAGTGTTGATCCTGACGAAGAGACGGGTACGTCTCGAAACCGGTAGACCTTAAATGTGGTAGTGGTTTTTACTAAGTTTACTAATATTCTGTTATTATGTCTAACCACAAAGTTAATGCTTTAAATATTAATAATAAAAAGCATTACTTTTATTTAAATATATTTTTGGGAAAAAAAAATACAAATTAAATATTTATCTGGCAGAATATTATAAAATATTAAAATCTGAATAATATATTAATATTACGAGATATATCTCTTATTTCAGTTTTTTTTTCAAAATATATTCTTAGAAAAAAAGTCATGCTTCTTGTTCGCACTGTACGCGCCCGGTAAATACATATGATTTTTTTTACAACAATGATAAATAATAGGCATTAATAATCAAATTATTATATATGTTTTGCCTCACCAAAAACAATCAAGGTTCTTGCGTGTGGTGAGGGATAATCACTTACAAATTACAAAGGAAAAATTTATATCAATACAGCAAGTATTTTGAATTACAAAAGAATTCCTATGTTAATTTTTTTAAGTAGGTAAGTAGTGTAAGATATTGTTAACAGACAATGAGAATTATAGATCTGTAAAAGATACAAATTATATGTAGGTATATAAAAGACGTGGCAATATTTATTGCATATTCTTGAAGTTGCCACAAAGATTATTAAAAAAAACGAGCACCGTGCAGTGATATTTTTATTTGAGGAAGTGTGCGGCCGCGTATTTCAATGCGAAGAAAGCGCCATTTCTGACGTTATAACACTTTTAACTTTATTAATTTTAATTCATTAAAAACATTGTATAAACTACTTGGAGCAACTTCACGTCTACCGGTTTCGATACTACTGTATCTTCGTCAAGACGGATGCATACTAACTATCCATTAGCCATTTTGGTAAACAGATTAATTATTGAACGGGGGCGTGGCTAGAGTTATGGCGGGGGTAATTGAGAAGTAGACACCGAAATGGGGAATATATCAAACAATGGATTATCATTTATTATTACAATTTACTTTTCTTGGGAAGTCTTCGATAAAACATACAGTAAGATAAATAATTTACTTCGAAGCATAGAGCTGATACTACTATATTTATTGGATTGAAAAAAAAGTATGATTTTACGCTATCAACGATAATGTCCCTTTTGTCCTAGAACCATCACGGGCATTCTGAGTTGAGTATTTGAATATGGTAGCGTCATAAGAATTTATATTCAAAATTATTAACAGCTGTTGGACTGCCTTGAACTAGTTCAAATGGTTTCGTATAAATACCAATAAAAACTAGACGACGCGAAGTATTCTTTGTTCGTACCCATAGAAATAAAAATGTCGTAAATTCGCCAATAACACGGATATACTGGCTTGGTAACAGGTTAAATTTCGTTTACATTTTTTGTTGTAAGAGCATACCTGAATTTAATAAGCAATTAGACTGGGAGTATGCTTATTTCGAGAGTACCTATTTTAAGTGTACTGATAATACCTTTCTTTCGAGTTAGTGTGCATTCGTTTTTTCTTAATTTGTTATTTTACTTATCTTGTTCATCTTTTTAAGAATTATGTAGTGTTATATAAAAAAATGTAAAAGCCCACAAAATCATCCATGTTCGCATCTCTATTTACTTAAAAACATTTGAAGGATATTTTTGAAATAATCCCTTGAAGGTTTGAAAATACATGTAAATATACTTGTATATGTGATCTGAAATCACATGGAATAAATATGTGAATGATAAAACATTTTTATCAGGGTCTTAAAATGCAAATGAAAAAAATTGTAATGAGTGTCATTAATTATATACAACAGTGTTAAATTTGTTGCAATTACAAAAAGCGTTAAATTTTGAGAACGTATACATTATCGAAAGTTAATGTATACACTTTACTAGTTAATGTAAACATTAACAAAATTTACACTTTATCTGTAAAATATACAATACCAATACACACATACATATATCGGTGAACGAGAGTGGAGAGTGGACAAAGGGGAGGCCTTAGCTTCTAATATTGTTAATTTTTTAATATTGTTAATTAATAATATTATTGTCAATTATTGTAATTAATATAAAAAACTAATATTGTTAATTAATAATAAATATTCTTAATATTGGTGATTATTTATCGAAGTGTTTATTATAAAACCTCACCGCCGCAAAGTTAGCAAAGGTAAATTGGATGTAGTTATGCAGAAAGCATCCAACCCACAAAATGCGAAACATGAGTCGTGTACGGGTTTGGACAGCTCAATGTGATAACTTTGGGCTGAAAACGTCCAAGCTCTAAGTGATACAGTTTTTTTGTAAATTCAACATTTTGACCATGCGGTATGGACGCATTATGCAACGTTTTAATTCTACTGTTACAATAATTCTGTAGAAAACATGTAAGGGGGTTGAACGTTTTCTACGCCTCAGACAATTCTTTTTACTTCATGGTTTATCAAATTCATAGAACACAGAACCCCAAGAAATAAGTAGGTACTGTAGAAGAATGTTCTTAGGTTTTCACGGCCACTCAGAAACTTCTGGTTTGCGTTTTCTGGGGTATTATGCCGAGTTTTTAGACCTTTCTGGCTTTTGGATCTCATCGCAGGGTCCATCATCAGGGCTGATGTGTGATGGGCCCTGCAATGGGATCCGAAACGTCGGACAAAAAGGTCATAAAAACTCGGCGTAATACCCCAGAAGCACTGTAGATTTTGACATTATACAGAAAGAATCCAAAGTATAAAACGCATTATAAATTAAAGTATTTTTCTTATAATTATATTAAAAAACATAAAAAGTATCTACAATGAGCCTCTACAATATCGATGCTTTAGGTTTTTAGAAGTCATTTTCTCAGTTTCAATTTTTTGGGTTGGATGTTTTCTGCAGAACTACGTCTAATTGTACATATTAAAAAATAATTGTTTTCCCTCCTTGTAGTCTGGTCCAAAAGAGGCATTATTTGTATTCGCGGACATGTATTCAATTTAAATGCGTTCTTGTTGTCTTCGCGAACACAGATTTTATAGTGTTCGGACATCCCTAGTACGTAGTACGTAGGTCGCAGACGAGTCGAGTCAGAGTCGGCGAGCGGTCCGGGTGACTCGGACCGGAACACTCGACGCGTGATGCATCCGAAATATTGTACGGCCGGAACGGTACAAGGAGGCCGATCGTAACGAAACAAGAGCGTTACAGAATCATGGCCACGTGACGTCTGCGCCCACAATCTGATCTTTGCGGGGCCGAAATTTCAAAACGATACCTCCACAGCGACATTACGAATGTGCACTCGTAGCTTAGTTGGTGAAAAAGTGACACAATCCAAAATATGAAAACCTTACAGGGGATTTAACTTTATTCATAAAATAGCTATAACCCTGTGAATGGTACCCACCGCTTACCCAGGAATGTTTTATGGGCAAAAGCTCCCATATCGGTCCTTCTCATTCGTCTCCAGGTTGACATTTTTTTAGCTACAATGCAAGACCGTGCTGCCCCGCACGGATCATATAAACTGGTGCGAGGCGGCACGGCCGCAAAAACAAAACCATTCACAGACCGACACCATAAGATACGTGTTTATTGCATAAAAGAAATGCATAAATAAATACAAGAACAAAGAAAAGGTAATAACAAAAGAAGAAAAAATAATACATAGTAGACGAATTTCGCGGTGGCGGCAGTGGATGGCTAAGGTAAAACAGCTATAACCCGTCAAAAATGACATAAATTGCTTCGCGTTTTTGATAAGCCCTAGTATAAATATTTACGGCATATTTTTGACGGTCTACGGAGGCGGCCGTTATGCTGGTCAGCGGGTGCCACACTGCTAGACAAAGTTCGAAATGAGCACACAAGAGGTAGCTTTAAAATCACCCCAATTAAAGACAAAGCCAAAGAGAAACGCCTACGATGGAATGGTCACGTCCAGAGACGCCCAGAAGACCATATGGTGAAGCTTGCCCTAAACCTGCCGACGACAAAAAGTAAACGTGGACGACCGCGAGCCACTTGGTTGACGACGGCCGAAAAAGACCTGAAAGAAGTTCAATTTGACGACAGCATAGCACAAAACCGTGCTTAATGGAGAAAGCGGACAAGGAAGGCTGACGCCAAGTAAATGGGACTAACGGTCTAGGAAGAATAAGAAGAAGAAGAATGCGTTAATCGGCCGGTTGGGGTTTAGTGGCCCGGGGTTCAAGTATCCGGCCGTTTTTTTAGCCGTGAATGAAATTACGGACTTTACACAAAGTTACGGGGACCGACAGAAGGACGGACGGACAGACATCGAAATCATTATGTTTGATAGCAAATTTGTTGCTACCCCAACACTCAAAAATAGACAGGACGTAATTATTTACGCACGTTTAATTGTTTAATTAATTTACATTGACGACTTTTCCATTTTTAGTAAAAAGTAGCAAGTAAAAGACAATTAAGACGTTAGATTTTACTAGTCCGCCTCAGCACAGGAATCCCTAGTGAGGAGGACTAAGAACAAAAACACCAACAACAACCACTTATTGTATTACTAATTATATTATCTAGATACTAGTATCTAAATAGGAGCAAAAATAAAACAAAAATATGGATATAATAGTTATTTTTAGCTAAAATAGTGATATAGTTATTTTCAGAATAGGTAATCTAATGCACTTATTAATTTCAATGAAGACGAGCATATCCGTTGCTCCCTCCTTGGGAGTAAATTTAGCCTGGCAGCAGTCACACTGATAGTTAAAGAAGAATGTGTGTGGAAGAATAATAAGTGAAATAGAAAAAACAGAAGAAGAAAATGTTGAAAGCATGCCCGTTCTTTCCCCGTGAGATCTTTGTAGCCTGAAAGCAGAAACACTGAAAAATTTGTGAGGTTGTATTAAAATAATCACAAAACACAATGATAAATATTAATAACACAACGTATGCTTGGTACTTCAGCTGTTCATGTGTAGCGTCCGAGGCGTACATCTAACTTATTCTAACGCTTTGTATCGTTGTGTATACGTCGCTCTCTTTTGCTCCCCTTCCATGGCGTCGGAATGTATAGTTCATTTTCTCTCGTGTAACGAAATGTGCCTAAACGTGACGCGTCCTTGAAATTTTACTCTAAATTCTAATCCACTTTCCGATTGTCTAATCGCCACCTAAGAAGTTTCACTTCAAAAATGTGCGAGTTCCGAATTCGACGGGGATTGATGAGTAAACCAAAAATAAAGATTTGTTCTATCATTAAGGATGGTGAGCATTTACCGAAACAACACGCACGAGTCGGGCACCATTGTGTGATACGGACTTAGTATTTTATTATTTGCATATATACCACTCGCGGTGTTAAGGAGGCAAAGGTGTGACGGTGATCGGTGCGAAGTGAGAGGCGAGTACGATGACATTGATTTTCCGCTTCGCAGGCAACGTCGGAATTATGTCAACGGTGACGCGGTTTTTGTTGCCGTCGGAAACTCGTTTGGTAATGGGACAACACTGTAGCCGAGAAGAACTTTGATTCAGTATTTTTTCCACGCCTTTTAAAAATGGTGCGCGGTCAAGGGACCCGGATTCAGAGTCGCTTTGCTATTTATATTCCGTTTTTTGCGACTCGGTCTGACATTTTTTGTCGCGATGCAATGACGCGGAATTAGCGTTGGTTCGTGACTGCTTCATTGTATTCTTTTCCCACTTATTTACTTCACATTTCATCAGTATTATTCGGTATAGATGCAGTTTGGGGATTGCTTTTGAGGGGAAAATCTACACAAGTATCTCGTAGCTAGTGGCAAAAAATTAAGTAACTCTTCTTCATTTAATTTTGAAAAGGAAATATTCTATATACTTTGGGTGAAATATCGACAGTTACCCTATCCCGATGACAACGGGGGACAGTTAACGTCACTAGTCGACATGTCGCCCCAATATCTCCCACCGGGAGACCCACACTCTGATAAACCCTCTGAAAAGTTCGAGCTCCCTTTCAACTGTTAATGGATGCTGAAGACGTTGATGCGGATTGAAGCGTCACTCTTAGGTGTTTATCTAATCAAGTTGAAGACCTTGAAAACGCTGGGTCGCAATAGAAGCTTTCGAAAATACAAAACAATCTTGGAGATATTCATTCATACGACCTCTTCGGTCCACATATCAACATGCGGGCAGTGCCGGATTAGCCATGTAACAGGAGTAGCAAATGCTACGGGCCACGAAATAAAAATCAGAATAGAACCCCCCCCCCCCCCCCCGTTCTCTCACGTAGGCCAGCGTAGCATTAACTCACTTGCAAACCCTGTCCTATAGTAATATTGTATATGACCGTAAGAAAAGCTGTAGAAAACTGTAAACGTAAAAAAAACTCCAAATCTACAGTTTTTGTCTATTTCGATAAAAGAGATAGAACAAATAAGGATGTATGATCTTGCAAAAATAATCGATTTTGACAAGATAAATCGTATATAGGTGTTCTCTTGCATTTGCTACCTTGAAATTGTGCATTTTTTCAAAATTTAAAAAGACAATATCAACTAATTTATGTTGAATAGGTAACTCAAGTTTTATTTTCATTCAATATACCTACATAAAATAAGAATGTAAAAATGTGTGCTCTAAGGTACAAAAAAACTCTAGATTAGGGAGATTGAACTAAAAACTGAGATGAAAAAAATTGTAAATCTACATATAAAACTGTAGGGTTCGTTACAGTGCAATAACTAATCTAACACCCCCCCCCCCACAGGCCACATAGTCCCCATGACCATGTAAATAACATTATTTTAATGAACATGGAATGTGATTATCTTATAGAAATTGATTTGACTAGTTTCATCTCTAAATTTTTTCACATTAAGACAAGGTTGTTTCAAGTTGGATTAGAATAGAATAGAATAAGTTCGTTTAAAGCATAGATTTTCATGGAAACGATCGTTTGATTGGTGGAGAAAGCAAAAATCTATCCTTTTGTGGTGAGCTAGGCCTGCCCGGATTCTAGGCCCTCGA
Organism: Agrypnia vestita; assembly: GCA_016648135.1. Classification (NCBI taxonomy): domain Eukaryota; kingdom Metazoa; phylum Arthropoda; class Insecta; order Trichoptera; family Phryganeidae; genus Agrypnia; species Agrypnia vestita. The sequence goes on from JADDOH010002868.1 coordinate 109,750, forward strand.
GCGTGCCAAATGGACCAATCGCGCTCGAGGTAAACCACCCAATGAGAAGCCCGAGGCGCCGGCAAAATACCGACCAGGCAGCCCGCCAATACCACGCCATTCTCTTGCCGACCTGCGACCGCGGTACCACGCTACATTCTCTCTCTTAGTATATTGTTGTAACATGTAAATTCTGTGTCCCGCAATAAATCAACGAGTTACGTGTGAGTTTTATTATTATTTGTTTCGTCTTTTTCCCAGTTTAGGGGGTGTCTGTTTGACCTTAGCCATCCACTGCCGCCACCGCGAAATTCGTCTACTATGTATTATTTTTCTTCTTTTGTTATTACCTTTTCATTGGTGTCGGTCTGTGAATGGTTTTGTTTTTGCGGCCGGTTTATATGACCCGTGCGGGGCAGCACGGTCTTGCATTGTAGCTAAAAAAAAATGTCAACCTGGAGACGAATGAGAAGGACCGATATGGGAGCTTTTGCTCATAAAACGGTCCTGGGTAAGCGGTGGGTACCATTCACAGTACTTCTATCAATTCATCCTGCATCACATACCGCTCAGCCTTGTCATGCACCTACACAACGCACATTAATGCATATACCTTCAGCGTCCACTGTTACACGCGTGACGTGAACGTGATTATGTTTCGGTAGATGGGCATAATCACCTTGATCACTTCGCGAATACACATAACCGTAAATCATCTGCCAAACTTTAAACGAACTTTTACTTTGATACAACTTGAAACAACCGGCCCTAAGTCGAGAAACGTTTGCTAGTAAACGTGTTTATTTTATTTTATATCCTAAATCAAATCAAGGGTCTCTAAAGCAACTGATACACATGCTTATTAGTGGCACGTGAGCATACGCAATATCGAACTTCTTTAGATCTTGCTTATTAGTGGCATGTGTGTACGCACATGCTAGTAATGAGCATGCCACTGTCATTCACCATGAGAAGGGGTATCTTTGGAGCATGTGTGAACAGGCTTGCTTATTATGAGCATGCTTATGTCACTCGCGGGCCAATGTAGTATTATCAATGCGATCTTCTCAGTCCGCGACAGATGAAACAAGTATGGCGCGTTGGGGAGATGATAAAACATTACTTTTTGTGACTTATTATAGGAATCACGAATGTCTGTGGAATACTCGGTCACCGTTGTGTAAAAATAATATAGCGAGAAATAATGTTTATGAAACTTTATTAAAAGGGATGAATGATTCAAATCTCTCGATCCGGCACTGCATGCGGGAGATAGTACCTTACGTGATAACTCTTGCCAAACACGTGCTGGTGATAGGAATTAATCTCCTCTAATGGAAAACACACTATCTTAATTGCCATTATAATAACAAGATTAAAAAAATATTTTGACGTTTGGGTTACGCAAGAAACGATAACTGAAGCGTCGATTAATAATAAAATATTATTAAAATATTATTAATAGATGGAAAGAAAAATTCTCCGAAAAATAGTCAGTCAATAATTCAGGGTTAAAAGATCTTAATCGAAATTCTGAAATACGGTTATTTTAATTGCACGAGAATGTGGATGAAATCATCAAAATATGTAACAATGTCCGTTACTAAATGCTAAATAACGCAGTTTTCGTAACCTTTACTCACGTCCGAAACGACTACCAGACGGTTTACAGGCTAACATAAACGGATCATCATTTCACGATAATTTTATTTGATGTGTAGGTCAATTTTTATTTGACATTTTGTGAAATATTGAAGTAAATGAAGTAGAAATTCAGCATTTTGAGATCATAGGTCATTAGGATTAACAGAAACTGTGAGTTAATGTAAAATGTAATGTAACTGTTAATGTAAAAAATAATTTGTTTACATTATTAATTTTAATTAAACAACTTTGTAATTAAAATTAATAATTGTGTCCAACCACAAAGTTAACGCTATAAAAACCGAAAATTTGTTTACATTTTAGATTGATTTTGCAATGTTGTGGCT
>JADDOH010002869.1:0-120188 GCA_016648135.1 Agrypnia vestita
TTTGGAAACTATAACAACCCCCCCCCATGGTTTGAAAATTTTTTGGAATCGAACGAAGAAATCTGTCTGGCAACCTTTTTTTTTTTTTTAGCTCGCCAAATTTTTACTTGGGAAAAAAATACTTCATTTCATTTAAAAATTTACTTCACTATTACTTCATTTCATTACTTCACTTCATTATTATTACAATTACTTCATTTCATTACTTCACTTCATTAATACTACAATTACTTCATTACATTACTTCACTTCATTAATACTACAATTACTTCATTACTTTACTTCATTTACTTCACTTCATTTCGTAGTACTACAATTGCTTCACTTCAAGTAGTTTTTACTACAATTGTAGTGTACACTTTGTAGTCTTCAAACTGGTGAACGTGTGTGTGTTGTAGTCTTCATTTTGAAATGAAGTTTTTCCCTTCGCTAATGTCTTAGCATTCAGATATGAACTTGATAAGACACGATAAACTGATGTAAATTCGAAATGCTTGCGTTTCGGCTAAGGTTAGTTTTAGGTTAGTGATAATTTTTTTTAGTGGATAAGTATCACGTAAGAATTGTGTAATTGAAAATAAATTGTGTAAAATTTAAAATGACTCGTGGTGTTGTTTTTAAATTTCCCGCTCCCCTCCTTTAACACGCATTTTTCATTGATATACAGAGGAAGCGTAGCGTCGCGGCGATCAAATCACATCAGAATGATTCGTGTTCATATCAATCTTATGAGCGCAACCAGCGACCGCTTTTCACACAAGGCGCTCATTTTTGTCTCAACTCCGGCTCCGTTGCCAGTGACGCACGCACTACCTCACAAAACTCAATATAGAAAGCAGCTATATAAATTTATTCTCCTCTTCTTCTTCTTCTTCTTCTTCAGCCTTCATCTCTCCACCACTGGATATAGGTCTCTTCCACACCCTTCCATCCTTCCTTGTTAGTTGCTAATTGCAGCTTTTATCGGATAATATTAATTGATAAGGCAGTTGTTTTGTGGTAGAATAAGATTTTTTAATTTTCATTATAAAAGATTTTGCACTACATATTACTGTTATTTTGTCACTAGTAAAGTTTCGAGAAGTGTAATTCCTCTCATCAGCTGGTGATTTTATAATAAAAATATTAAAGTTTGGCAAATATAAAACAAAAATTAATTCCCGGACACAACAAGAGACATAATATAACTCATTGTGTGTCTGAAGCACTTACCTACAATCATTAGTTTAGTAAAAATTAAAATTCATTGAATAAATTCTGTTTCTATTCTGTAAATAGGCATTTCTATCTTTTCCGTATTACCTGACGACTCGCTTGCATCCCTTTACATGCCATGCACATAAATAATTTGCGATATACAATCACACATCGAATACCGAAGGAGCGAGACTCAAATCAAAGCCTTCACACTTTCAGACTAAAATTTTATATTGGTGATCTCCAAAATTTCAAATCCTATACCGGTAATTTTGAATTCACTAGTATTTTACCCATCTTAAGATGAGATTGTCAGATAAATATTAGGAAATGTTATTGGAAGAAGAAGATGTTTAATCCACCACCAAAATATTTAAACATATTATAAAATAGCTGCGTGAAAAGCATAAAAAACAAGTGACAGTTAAATATCGTAAAATTTTAAAATCGTAAGATTTCCCCATGTACAGCGTCATGTGACATATACGGACTTTTATAATATTGTCACGGGTTCGCTACCATCTATTTATCCCGCTTATCTAACATATTCTAAAATGTCCCGACTGTTCGGAAACCCTCGATTGCGTGCAGTATCTCTCATTTCTAGAATCTCGTGATAATATTAGTGTTACAGATGGTGTTAGCACATTAAATATTTCAACATTTATTAAGACATTTCCATTATCTCAATTATTTTATTTGTAGAGTTTTCTGAACAATTCTGTCGTATGATTTCAGCCTTACTGGCCGACTTTTTAGATCCCATTGCACCGTAAAATCAACCCTCATGATGGACCTCACTACGGGATTCGAAACGGCAGCCAGATAAGTCAGATATATACTTCAGAATAGCCGAGAAAACTACACATAAGATTTTGAACGGCGGTGGAAACAAAATAATATAATTATTTATTTATTTTATTAACTAAACGAATCCCCAAGTGTGCATATAAAGAATGACCTTTTCAAAAACTTTTTTTTTAATTAGTCAAATTGTTTTACGTCGATTATACCCAGGTTCACGGTATAAAATGACTTTTATTATATTAATTCTTATTTATTACCTACCGTAATATAAAAGCCAACTAATTTCTAAAGCGGAACACAAAGAACACTTATCTTTCTCAAATATTTATCTAACGTTTTTCAGAAAAGAAAATACAAGCTTCAGTATTCTACGTGGCTTCCACGGAGCCCCGCGGTATTACTAACGACGTCGAACGCGAATAAATTTCATTGAAATTCACTTTATGGTCGTAACCTCACAACCCTGTCATATATGTTTCTTCTTATCTTCGCTAGATGGCACCGTTCTGGCCGCATTTCCATTCCAACACGTAATATGCATGTGGAAATGTACGACGGAATGTATACTAGAAGGTATGCACGTGCATACATTCCACCAATTCTATACACATTACAGCTAAATTCACACAGTTTCAAAACGCCAAAAGTTTGTTTTAATGAAAATAAAGATGTTTCAGTCGTGCTTCGAAAATCGTAATTATGAGTAGCTTGTTGGTGTAGTGGCCATGACGCTCGCCTAGTGATCTGATGGTCGGCGGTTCGAGCCCTATTCCAGGACACCAGCAAGTTAGTCCTATTTTAATAGCACAAGCATTTATTTCATTAAACAAGCTTATTTTGAAAATAATAAGAATATTGATGTGACAGGAATCCCGTGTTGACATCTCTATTTAAAAAAATCATCGATCACGTTTGATGATCCTTTTTAGAGATCGAATAAAAAATATTTAAGTATCAAGCTTTTTGCATTCGGTTTTAAAGCAGAGTTGAAAATATAAAGTAGGTACAATTTACATCAGAATCATGGTACATTTAGAAAATAATGATTTATGTTATTTTAATACTGCTTTACTACCTGGCGTCGACCGAGATGTTAATTTTTGGGTAAATTAATTTTATAATTTGAACACCATACGTTTACTGTACAATATGGTGCAATACCATGTACCGTATTATCATTGTTATTCACCGTTTAATGCGCCATAGTTAATGCCAACGACGCCAACGTTGAGCGCTGATGATAGTTGCGTTGATCTAGAAACTAAATATAATAAACTGTGCAAATTTCAAGACATAAATGCCGTTGAAAACAAACAAACTCTACACTTTATAAGTCAGATTCAAATATGTTTCATTTTTTTTCTGAAATGTCTTTGTTACAGGCCGGGTCCTACAGAATAAGTATCCAAATTTTAAGTCCGATCGGTAGAACGATACAGATTTGCATTACATTAGGGAGAAGAGAAGGGGTAAAAGGGGAAGAGAGAAATGTAGCCCATGTTACGCGCCGGGTCCTCAAGCATAAGTATGAAAAATCTGAATCAAATTGGACAAATGGCGTAGATTTGTATAGAGAACAGACAGACATTGAGTTTTATAGGTATAGATTTATTAATATTGAAAAGGTAGGTACCGGCGCCTTTTTTTTTCAAATAATTTGTGCGAAATCAAATGGAACGTTGTGTCAAAAATTCAAAACAATAGTTTAAGAACTTTAGGAGATTTAGATTTTGGATAATCAAACATTTACATTTTTATTTATATAAGTAAATGGTAGGTATATAAAAAAAAGTAGGTAAACAAAAACATCTTCGTATTCGAATGCAACATTGTGCCAAAATTTCAAAGCAATCTATGATGAACATTCAGAGATTATCGATTTTGTACAAACGAACATTTACATTTTTATTAATAAACTAGCTGACCCGACAGACGCGGTTCTGTCAAACGGTCCAATAGCTTTTGTCAAACCATGCGTGTAGCAGGTGCGTTTAACTACTTACAAAAATCTAGTCTAGACAAAATAATGACATAGAAAACTCTTTACAGTGCCATAAATGTATCTGTTCTGGTCAAGCTCTGGTGATAGAGGCGCTTATAAAGTGTACATGTCGTGATGACATCTTTAGTTTTCAGTAACGATCACCAGATCAGATAAGTTTGCTATTCTATACAGTCACAAATGTGTAATTTAAACAAAAAATTAAATAAAAATGTATTTTAGAGTGATCACTTTATTTATTGACTGTCAAATAATTACCGTAATATCAACACTTTGCATAATGTTAATATACTTTTCTATGAATTTTTAATGTCATATTCTTAAAAAAAAACAACTTCTTACAAAATTCTGTTTTCTATTTCGTACGCTGCAATTCTTTAGTAATATTGTGTTAAATGATATTTTCATTGTTATGCTTCATGGTACACGATATTTTTTGTTTGATTACCTGGCACGTAAACTAACAAAACTGATGGTTTTCCAACACGGGAACAAGCAACATACAATTGGCCATGCGAGAATCATGGGTTTTCATGATTAATGCCGTAAACACTCAATGACTGTCCCTGGGATTTATTTATGAACATAGCGAAAGCAAGACGTGCTGGAAACTGTGGTCGTTTATTCAAATGGTATGTCAGTCGGAATCATTGGGATGCGTGGTATCAAAACGTATTCTCCTTTATACTTTCCCTTTAGAATGGTTGCTTCGATAATTTGTTCAATAAGGTTGTTCAGTAATTTTTTCACCGCTAGTCGTGTGCCGTTGCAAAGACGCGGTTGGTTATTATGACCACCAATCCGACTTTTAATTGAAGATTGTGAGGCGGAAATCCTGGCAAATTAAGCGAGTTCAAAAATTCGGGTGGACAGTTGACGACATCTTTTATGTAGTAGCGGAATCAACTGATTTGTATGTCCTCAATTCGCTGGCAATTTCATTTTGAATTTAAAATTTAATTCATTTGCATCCGTGTTTTTGTCGGTCAATATAGCTCGTTCGCTGAAGAAAAACATACGGAAATTTATACGGAATTATACAAATATTGTATTGAGTGGCATCACTATCAAACAAGTGAAAGAATTCACATATTGGAGTAGCAGAATTTTCCAAGATGGCCGCTCAAAGGCAGACATTATAAGCAGAATCCAACAAGCAAGAGTCGCCTTCAACAAAAGATCAAACATATTTGAATCTCCTAACATTGATATAAGGGTTAGGAAGAATTTGGTTAAAACTCTTTTCTGGAATGTGCTGTTGTATAGCAGCGAAACATGGACCATCGCCCAGAGCATGTCCGGGAGGCTAGCGGCCTTCGAGATGTGCTACAGACGCATGGCGAAGATCCATAGGTCAGAGCATATTCGAAACGACGCGGTTCTGAGCAGGGTGGAATGCCTAGCAGCAGCAGAAAAGAGGCAGCTCCTGAACAGAATCGCCCAACAATGAGCGAATGGAATAGGCCTAATATAAGGCACCTAGGCCTGCTTTTTACCATCGTTGAGGGAAATATTGAAGGCAATAATCGTAGAGGCCGCCCGAGATCAAGCTACATAGACCAGGTTATCGGAGGTATGCGCTGTGGCACCTGCTAAGAAATGAAGAGGCTGGCAGATGAGAAAGAGGATTGGAGAGATCTAGCGCTTAGTGCAGATCAATCCTAGGTTTGAGATCCAAAATAATAACTCGTCAAAAATGACGGCACTTTTACATGTCAGTTCCTAAGGAAATTTCCAAAAAAAATTTTCGGAAAAAAAATTTGGAAAAAAATTATACTATAAAAAAGTTATGGACGTTATACGAAGTTACGGGGACAGACAGATAACGAAATTATTGTAATTGGGATAGTGAAATTATTCATAATGAATACTGTTAATAAATTTTAAAATAATTTCTAGTTTGATGTTGTTAATTCGTGGTGAATCTCCATTTTAATAATATAATTAAAATAATTTTTAAACTTTTTCCACTTCTTATTGTTTTGTGACCGTTATAAATTACTAGTTATTGATATATCAGGGTATCAATAATTAGCAAAAATGTAAAAATACCGGTAATAATGTTTTACAACAAATAAAGGGAAAAATACCCCAATATTAAAGTCATATTATCACAAACCTTTTGAAATTATAAAGAATCATTAAACAATCAGTGCGAAAAAACATTATATAAAATCACTAAACACCCTTGAACTAAAGTAATATAAATGCCCTAGCTTAAAAGAATAAAGATGGCCATAATAGTCTGAAACCAGAACGGTCAAAAAAACGATAAATAGTTAAAAAAGTTAACGATTGTTTCAAATCAATCATTAAAATATTATAAATGCTGATTAAAACATTTGTTAAATATTAAGAAAAAAATGTGTGTTGTGTGATTTTTCCCGTTTTGAAAAAAGTAGCATAAGCTTGTGTGACGATGAGCTTTAACCATATGAATTTACTATCACGTAACCAAAGAAATATACATTAATGTAAGTTAATTACGGAATTTTTTGATTGCAATATACTTTATCTATGTAATGAAATTCATCCGAATTACTAGCATTACACTAGGACACGCCAGAAATATTATTTAAAAATTTTAATTAATTCCTTTTTACCAGTATTTTTCATTACACAGATAAAGTATATTGCTTTTAAAAAAATCCGTAATCAACTTACGTTAATTGATTAATGATGTCCTCGTGACAAAAAATCCAGTACTGTTCCGAAAGACTTGAACAAACTCAAAATATTCCAAAAGAAATATAACTTCAGTGAATAGATAAATGAAATAATAATTATGCTAATACTGCATAATTCGTGAGATATTTATCCGTATTCTGAAAATAACAATGTCTGGATCTTTAAGATCTTTATCCCAACACTTAATAGACGATAATGAAAATTAAAAATGTCCAGAGCGGATTTTGTAATTCTACGGCTCAAATACACTGTATTAAAAGATGATATAAGAAAGATTGTTTCTTACAATCGTATTAATTTCTTCATCCACAGCGTCCAGATGAAATATCATGGCTAAACTTGTCATGACCACGTTCGGCGTTACCGCGTATTCAAATCTTCCCAACTTGACATTTGACAGATAGCAATTTACATCTTTCTCCCTCCCTCATAGAAACAAACACCGACGTAAAGCTGTCTCGTTTATTTTTAATTTTTATTATCGTCTATTAAGTGTTGGGATAAAGATCTTAAAGATCCAGACATATCTGTCAAAAAATGTCAAGGTGGGAAGATTTGAATACGCGGTAACGCCGAACACGGTCATGACAAGTTTAGCCATGATATTTCATCTGGACGCTGTGGACGAAGAAATTAATACGATAGTAAGAAACAATCTTTCTTATATCATCTTTTAATACAGTGTATTTGAGCCGTAGAATTACAAAATTCGCTCTGGACATTTTTAATTTTTATTATCGTCTATTAAGTGTTGGGATAAAGATCTTAAAGATCCAGACATTGTTATTTTCAGAATCGGGCCGATTATCGGAATACCCGATTATATTTCACGAGTCTTCAACACCTAGATGCGGCGACTATGTAATGCAGACCCAGCGAGCGCGCTGCGCCGATGCCCCTTCACCACCAGCCGCTGTACCCGGCGCCGACGTATCGGCGCCCGCGCAGGGCTGCGGTCGCCGCTGCAGATTCCAGCCACGTATTAATTAGGATACCTGAGCCGCGGCGTGCCGTGCATCGGCATACCTGTCAATAGGGACGATATTTGTCAATAGAAATAGATAACATTGTAAACGAAACATAACTAACGAGTTCCATTGAAAATTCCACAATTGTGCTTTTGATGAGAATTATTTTGAAAATATGTAAAATTAAGTAAATATGATGCCGATTCGTGGCATCCAAAATATGTTTTGTTTAACAATATACATTACAACTAGCTATGCCCGCGCGGCTTCGCACGCGAATTTTTTTAGAACACTATCTGGATCGTTATAGGAACCTTCTAGAACATTCTCCTTCCAGAACTTTAGAGAAATTTATCGAATATACAGAAACCTTCTAGACACACCGGCACATTCCGCCACTCAGTTTAGAACCTTATAGAACTTTCGGGAATTTTCTAGAACATTCTCCTTCCAGAATTTTCTAGAGCAGGTTTTTCCGGAACCTTCTAGACTTACAGAAACAGTCGTCTATTTTGAAACAATCTGAAGCATTTGCGGCCTTCCCATAACAAAACAATGTGCTAGAAAGCACATTTTCGTCACCCACTCCCACCCACGTACAGCCACCCCCACCAAACTCGTAAATTTTCGATGTAACACCAAGGGCTATCCACCACCATAACCACCGGTGGGTGGTTGTGGCTGGTTGTGGAGAAAACTTGGCGGATAGAGAAACACGGGTTTATATATATATATATATATATATATATTATATTAAATATATATTATACTATATATAATATATATATATATTGATTGCATTATATGCCTTGTACCTGAAACGCTAATTCATTCGTTGATGCGTTTGACCAATGACATAAGGAATTGAAAATTTTCTAACACTAAATTATGTTGTATATCAGCAACTGAATGAGGCACGATGTATTGAGTTGAGTGCACGTGTACTATATTTTAATCTGGAGATAAACTCAGAGATCAACATGAGCTTAGCGGTAGGAGACGAAAAGGTTTTATTTTATTACGAGGCTCAATTAGTTCGCAAAACTATAAATACCCGCAATTATTTATTCTGGGAAGTGAGATAAATAAAAGGCACCAAATTTCAAACGTTCTTTCCATTTTAACTGCTAGTTCTAATTCACTCAACTGATGAACCGAACACCGATGGAATGGATTGACCGTACGATAAGCGTGAAGTGAGTTACGATTCTGGGAGTGAAATCTCTTAAAAATCTTCTTCGCTGACATGGACTGTAAGATTATTCGTCATTTTTATTTTATTTATTTATCATTAAATGGATCTTAATTTATGATTACGATAAACATTATTTATTTTGTACGCAATCTACAGGTACTTTAAATAAATTTAGCATTTATATGATGTGCGAAATTCTCTTCGTTATAGATATATAGATGGTCTACATCATAGTTGTTTTTCTCTTTACTTTTTAAGGCGATAATTTTTCACTGCTATAATCTATTATAAAACGCGCCGCTTTTATCGAATGTATTTTAAATCAAAATTTGTAAATGAAATATTTCGCTGCCCGATATTTCAACATAACTTGTATTGTATGTGTGTTAATCATGATAAACTAAACAAATTTAAGAAATCTGTTTTCATTAGGTATTTTATTATAATTAACGGCATAGTGATTCGTGGACTACTTTTATTCAAAATTAACATTGCGTGTTTCTAATACATTATAAATATTCATTGACGCTTATAAGAATTTGTGATTATACTTTTACTTATTTTTATTGTAAAAGATTTTTTACATATTTTTTGATATTAAAAATTTGATTCACAAGGTATTATTATGTGTGTATTAGGGATTGTTCAGACACAGCGGGAACCGTGCCGTTTCAGAATCGCATGAAATCCGTGCGGGTCTCATTTACCTAGGTTTGTATGTGATCGTTCAGACACAACCGTGCGGTTAGTCAACCGCTGCGGTGCCCGCAACCCAACCGCTAGAAAATAGACCCGCACGGCGCCCGCACGATCCTATTACTATGGGGCCTTACGAGAGCGTTCAGTCGCGTTGCGGGCACCGCACGGTTCCATGTCACAACAGGAGCACGCGTGGATTATATTCTCTTTTCTATGGTTATGGATCGCTTTGACACTGAATTTTTTATTGATGAAGTGGAGAAAAGACCTGTAATATGGTAGAAAAGACCTGTAATAGTGTGAGGATTACTCAAATATGCCAAGAACCAAGCTTGGCAGGAGTTGGTGGAGATATTTGGAAATGGTGGAAAAAAAGAGTATTTTAGAGAAGTAGGTATTTATTCACCAAAAATGAACTGACAGAATGATATTTATGTGTCTTGCCATGGAAGACGGCCGTCGTTAACAAAGTAATGAGCGAATATATCTCTGATATTCAAAGATGGAGAACGGCACCAGAACTGTCAAACTGACGTTTATTTTCGCGCGCACAAATCGCTTATTAACCGCGGCTGTGTGAACAGATGACACAAATCGCATGTTTTGAAACGCGATTCTGAAACTGAACGGTTCCCGCTGTGTCTGAACAAGCCCTTAATAATACATGAAAATAAACGTGATTCAAACAAGCTACACTCGAAACCAAAATAAAATAATATTATACGACATTATATTAAGGAATTTTTTGCCTTGCAATATTTTTTTCTTACTTCATTTCATATCTTACTTTGAAAATTCCATATCTCAGCCAAGGTCAGCTTATTTTGCAATCATAAGAAAATAATCACATTTGCTTGTTATTCCTAAAACCAACGCGCTTATCAAATTTTAATTGTCTTCCATATCGGAAAAGATATTTTACTTTTTTTAACGCTTCAACAGGCCAAGGGGCAAATTAGTGAAGCGAACCACATCACAAAACACCCAAGTTTGAGTAAATTACGTAGGTAAATTGTTATCTCACCGAGAATCTAACCCGGAACCTTTTATGATTTATGATTTATACTAATAATATGATTTATACACGTGTGTTGTATGAATTAAGGAAATTAAATGCAGATAATCAAAAACTTTAAAAATTCAGAATATTTTTGAGTTTGTTCAAATCTTTCAGAACGGTAGTACTGGATTTCTTGTCACAGAGACATCGTTAATCAATTAATGTTAGTAATTCGGAAAGAATTTCATTACACAAAAAAGTATATTGCTTCATAAATTCCGTAAAATCAATTGTGGGAGTCTCATTTGATCGACATTAGCGATATCAAAAATAATTAGCGATATCAAAAATAATTAGCGACATCTGTGGGGATTTAGGGGGAAGGATAATGGCTGTCACAGGCCGGTATAAAGGTTATTACAACACGTACGTGATGTGTGTCATATAATCCAAATATTAGGTCCTTACATATGAAATTGAGGTTTTGCCGTACTGGCAAATTTGATCTCAAATACCTTCTCATTGGCTAGGAATTCCAAATCCAAATTTATACAGCTATTTACTCATGTATTTGTGTTTTGAAAATTATAATTCATTTGTTTTTTCCTCAATTGTTTTTTTCTTTGCGTCACTCAGTTTACAAAATGAAAAACTTGAAATATCGCGTTATTTACGAGTACGAGTTCCACCGTGGCACCAGTGCTGCAGAAACGGCTCGAAGGATTAATGATGTGTATGGCGACGGTGCCGCAAAAGAAAACACAGTGCGTTTTTGGTTCCAACGTTTTCGTTCTGGAAATTTCGACCTGCAGAACAAGCCCCGTGGACGGCCGGAGACCAAAGTTGATAATGAAGAATTGAAGGCTATTGTGGAAGCGGATCCATCGCAAACCACATCCGAGTTAGCTGCAGGCTGCGGTGTTAGTGATAAAACTGTTTTAATCCACTTGAAACAAATTGGTAAGGTGAAAAAGCTTGAAAGGTGGGTACCTCACGAATTGAGTGAAGCAAATCAACAAACGCGCGTTGACTGCTGCGTTGCATTACTCAACCGGCACAATAATGAAGGGATTTTAAATCGAATCATTACCTGTGATGAAAAGTGGATCCTGTACGATAATCGGAAGCGCTCATCGCAATGGCTGAACCCTGCCGAACCAGCCAAACCATGCCCCAAGCGAAAATTGACTCCAAAAAAGTTACTTGTGAGCGTTTGGTGGACTAGTGCTGGTGTCGTTCACTACAGCTTTCTTAAATCTGGCCAGACGATTACGGCAGATGTCTATTGTCAGCAACTGCAAACCATGATGGAAAAGCTAGCTGCTAAACAACCGAGGCTGGTTAATCGCTCTAGGCCACTGCTGCTTCATGATAACGCTAGACCACACACTGCACAACAGACGGCTACCAAATTAGAGGAGCTTCAATTGGAATGTCTAAGACATCCACCGTACTCTCCGGACCTTGCCCCAACAGATTACCATTTTTTTCGAAATTTGGATAACTTCTTGCAAAGGAAAAAATTCAACTCCGATGGGGCAGTCCAAACCGCCTTCAAAGATTTTATTGATTCCCGTCCGAATGGTTTTTTTAGTAAAGGGATCGATGAAATACCTATGAGATGGCAAAAGTGCATAGATAGCAATGGTACATACTTTGATTAAATAAATATATTATAATAAAAAAAAATCGGCTTTATGTTCCTCCCATACTAAACGTCAATTTCATATGTAAGGACCTAATATATACAACTTTCAAAAAATTAGTAAGACATGGTATATTCTATCATGGTGGAAATGGCGAACGTTACATATGTGTAAAGTGATCACTTAAGCCTACCATACGATCGGTCATAAGTCCGATATACTCCATAAAATGACTTCTATACCTACTTTCCCGTAATAATAATAAAATACAGTTTCGTCTCTGTGAGACATCCATAATATACATTGACTTTAAAAATGTTTTTTTCTCATATATATCACTAAAAAAATTCTCAGATAAATTTCAGATACCACCTAGGCAAAATTTAATGCATACCTGGCAATAAATAACATTTCATTTACTATTGCATGGAATTTTTTAATTAAATAGTTTAATCTCACTATGGTGGTAGGTACTCAAACGCAGGATATTTGCGTTTCCAGTAATTAATTACATAATTTTGTTTAATTTTGATATGCGTTTAATTAAAGCAGCTGAAAGTAGTGAAAATTTCACTAGTTTGTTGTTTAGCAAAACCATTCAAATGTTAAACCTCGTAAATATTTGCTTATTTTATAAATTATAATAAATTAATATTCATAATTGTTGTGATATTATGAGCGTACACGGTAAATGACAAAAATCTGTTATTCGTCAAATCGAAAAGATATTACGATTATGTGAAATTTCTTTCTTTCCGAAAAAACCGTAAAATATTTGAAATTTGCATTTAAGATTAGTAATAAACTAATTATAACCCATCAATGGCCAACGTTTTACGTTTGAATTTCAGTTAAACATTAATTAGACACTTTTGTGTCCTGAAAGTTTACAAATCAAAATTCATAGTTCTCTTAATTTAAACTAAATTAAACTTTGAAGTACACATACGTTGAGTTATTTTTGTCACTTCGTGTAAAAAATAATAAATAATAAAAGAATCATGTTGCACCACAAAATAACTAGTTAGTAACAATTAACAAAAAAGTAAGTAACAAATGTGTAGGTAATCAACAATATCAAATAAATCTCCTCTATAAAGCTATTTTTATATTTTTTTTATAAAACATGTTTTTTATCACTCAAGAATTTCTGACATAATTTAATAGTTTAACTTATTTTGCTTTAGTTGACAATGTTAAAAATAGAATTGTGTATTATGATACGCTACAAGGAGAGAACTATTTTACTAAAATAAAGTTCTATTAGGAACTAAATTACTATAATTAATTTTATTTTCTTGTAATATAAGTGTCGATAATGGTGATAGAAATTTCAAAGGCTTAGTTCACTTTCCCAACATATCTACGTACGATTATCCTCTAACCATACCTACCTGTCTCATCAAGGCAGGATTTTTGTTGACTATTGTACGAATCTTCCATTCCCATACAGCGACATGCACTAGAAATGGATTTATCATAACGGTAACGTTGAGAAACAAGGGCTGCAGTGCCCCTAAGGGTTGAAGTCTAGAGTGGAGGCGCTTAACTGGAGTCATTAAAAATCATATTTTTTAAAAATCTATAATATATGTATAAATCTTTTTTCAGTTCTCGAAAATTATCAATATTATCAATGTAAATCTTCTTATGCTTCTTTAGCTTCCTTGTGAGACTCCATGAAGTCCACGTCCAATTTAGTATATCTCTATTATTTATATGAAAAATTAACAAATTGATTCGTTCATGAATAGCGTTATCATGAAGCAGCAGTGGCCTAGAGCGATTAACCAGCCTCGGTTGTTTAGCAGCTAGCTTTTCCATCATGGTTTGCAGTTGCTGACAATAGACATCTGCCGTAATTGTCTGGCCAGATTTAAGAAAGCTGTAGTGAACGACACCAGCACTAGTCCACCAAACGCTCACAAGTAACTTTTTTGGAGTCAATTTTCGCTTGGGGCATGGCTTGGCTGGTTCGGCAGGGTTCAGCCATTGCGATGAGCGCTTCCAATTATCGTACAGGATCCACTTTTCATCACAGGTAATGATTCGATTTAAAATCCCTTCATTATTGTGCCGGGTGAGTAATGCAACGCAGCAGTCAACGCGCGTTTGTTGATTTGCTTCACTCAATTCGTGAGGTACCCAACTTTCAAGCTTTTTCACCTTACCAATTTGCTTCAAGTGGATTAAAACAGTTTTATCACTAACACCGCAGCCTGCAGCTAACTCGGATGTGGTTTGGATGGATCCGCTTCCACAATAGCCTTCAATTCTTCATTATCAACTTTGGTCTCCGGCCGTCCACGGGGCTTGTTCTGCAGGTCGAAATTTCCAGAACGAAAACGTTGGAACCAAAAACGCACTGTGTTTTATTTTGCGGCACCGTCGCCATACACATCATTAATCCTTCGAGCCGTTTCTGCAGCACTGGTGCCACGGTGGAACTTGTACTCGTAAATAACGCGATATTTCAAGTTTTTCATTTTGTAAACTGAGTGACGCAAAGAAAAAAACAATTGAGGAAAAAACAAACGAATTATAATTTTCAAAACACAAATACATGAGTAAATAGCTGTATAAAATTGGATTTGGAATTCCTAACCAAAGAGAAGATATTTGAGATCAAATTTGCCAGTACGGCAAAACGCCAATTTCATATGTAAGGACCTAATATAAAGACTAGCTGTTAGTACCCGACGTTGCCCGGGTTTAGGATTAAGTTAAAAATAACTTTACGGGGACACGCAGATGTTCCATCGTTTTGTAAAGTCTCTAATATAAAAATTGTTTCCATGTAATCTAGGCTGGAATAAATGAGATGTCCAAATGAGGAAATGTCATCTATGTTACCCGCCGGGTTCTAAGAATAAGTTTGCAAAATTTCAGTAAAATCAGTCAAATGGTACAGATTTGCATGAAAAATATATTGCGAGGTAGAACTCAGTCCTGGCTTCTATCCGTCATAGTAGAATGTACTAAAGCTCCACTATCATTTCGACTAGCTAGCAATAAAAAAAATGAGAAATATGGGTTCTAATATTGTGTTTATAAATAAGGTCGAAAAAATAACTAAATATAACAGCCATTAAATAAAACACATTAGCTCTGTAGTGATGTGGGAATTTTGTGAAAATATAAATAAAATGTCAGTTGAGATGAAATTACAATTTATTTTATCAAAGAAAAATTATAATTGGCAAACTCAATTTGCACATCCTTGTACAAAATTTTAATATTACTCGGATGAAAAATATACTCGGAAAATTAACATTAAATGAATCATAAGTTTAATTTATAACACAAAAATACTTCATATTCAAAGACTATTGAATTTACATTTAAAAGATAAATTATAATAATTTAACGTCATGAATAATTTCGCACCGAGTTGTTTGCAAATTTTGTGTAGAAAATATTATATTGAAAAATGTCTGATATAAAATTTGAAGGACTGTCGTCTTCCGATGATGATGTCTTCAAAAATAATGTAGCAATTAATAGATATAAGATTAAATTTTACTTTGATTGGTTGAAACTACCACACGTGGCTATTTAGGTTAACTAGATTGCGGTACACTTGTGACGTCGCACATTGTTGAAAAAAGTGCTATCGGATAACTCTCAATCCAGAATTATTTCTCCCAAATGAACATATGACCCATCTATTTAATCAGGCAATCCTCTGACTCACAGCATCTCAGACATCACCGGATCTTGTAGGTAGCAATTTGTAGGTAGCATTTATCAATTTTATAAAAACTCCAAGGTTGCGGCCCTACGTAAAAATAATATAAATTACAACTAGTATAAGCTTTCAAATAATATAATACTGTTCCTAAGATATCAGTTAAAATAAAGTTATTTAAAGCAATAAATACCCATTAAGGGCCGCCAATATCTCCCGTCGAACACTAGTGGACCATCTTGAAAGGACACTCCACTCCGTGTCAAAAAAGGTCTGCCAATGCATAGAGAAACTGTGACGGCTTCCCATAGACAAAAGCGAGCGTGTATGGCAAAGTTATGCTGACCCGGGTAGGTTCCGCTATAATTATATAGGACATAATGTGGCTCTTTGGCAAAAAATAAATATCACAATATCGGGAGGAGAAGGTGGGGTAAAGGGGAGGGAGAAATGTCACCTATGTTAACCGCCGGGTCCTTAAGAAAAAGTACGCAAAATTGGGTCAGATTAGTCGAACGGTACAGATTTTAATTCAACATATATCGGAGGGAGGGGGAGAGGGAAATGACGCTTATGTTACCCGTCGGGTCTTAATGAAAAAGTATGCGAAATTTGGGTCAGATCGGACAATGGTGTAGATTTGTATATAAAACAGACAGACAGACAGATATAGAGTTTTAATAATGTACCCATATAATATTTCTGCGCGTGAAATAATTTTAATATATATTTTAAAATAATCATAGTATAGTTTTTTCATACTAGCGGTGCGCACAGGTCATGTCAAACATTTTACTGAAAATGTTGATGTTTTGGCGTATTTTATTGTTTCAATGAAAAATGTATTTTTCTTCAGTAATTCAAAATATGAATAGCCTCAAAATGTGAGGTGTTAATGCAAAGGCATTAATATCCAAATAATGGATTACTAATTTTTAATGTAAGTACTGAATTCTAGATTTTATAGGAAAAAGTTTATAAAGCCTATAAAGTAGGAAACATGATTTTGATTTTATAAACATAAAATCTAGAATTCTGTACATTTTAAATAAGTCATCCTCGGTGAATGCATTTAAAATATTTTTTTATTTTTTTGATATTGCTGCCTTTGCCTTTATGCCCTACATATATGGCACGACCAGATAAACCAGATATTGGAGGATGGTCCTGCTTAAAGCACCAACAACCGGAGAGCATGAATGAGAAGATGTATGAACGTGGATTGGGCAAAAGCTGTGTGCCACGACAGAAGAGTTTGGCGTTTTTCCTACCTCCTTTTTGTCCTCCTCCTCCTCCCCTACTGATTAACTAATTTCACACAATGTTGAATTATTAACTCTTGTGCACGCAGCTGAGGACTGTGTGTGATGGCTGTTTTTCTCTTTATCTGCCGCTCGCATTAAATCACTGTGAGGTTACGTCAGAGTCGGAGTCGAAGTCGGTGGATTTTTGAACAACTCCATAGTCCTGCTTAAGAAACTCATAAAAGGGCGTCATTATTGTCGGCTGTCCCTCGTAGGGGGATGACTCGGGTGCCTTAAGGCGGTACATCAATTTGGAATTTAAAAAAAAAAAATTGTGTCCTCATGGATTCAAATATTCCTAAAATTAGTTGAGTTAATCCAATTTGAATCAAGCGTGCTAGGTAAATTGTTAAACGATTTCGTTATTCTTTTGCCTTTTCCTCAAAACCCCTTTTTCCAAAATATTCGAGAAAATGTCTCAAAAACTATTGGGCAGATTTTGTACAAATCTTACTAATTACAGCATCTACGATGTAGGTAACATAGATTATTTTTAATAAAATGCGCGTTTTTTTATGAATTTTGAACATTGATTTTTCAAAAGATTTTTTTTTTCAATTATTTTCAAACTACTCAATTTTTATCGATACTCTACACTACAGACATCATTCAACAAAAAATAAACTTTTTCATTTAACTCAAACCGTACATGATGACAACTGCGCGCGTCACGGAAAAGGACCTTAGTGGAACAACAGCACATAACTCCGCCACTCCGAAATTTTCAAACATATTCTTTTAATGAAATGCATGCCGTATTAACGTTTTTACTCCCTTTATATTAACTCGTGGCGTCTGCTTGCTTGCTTGCCGGCTTGCCGTCGAAAAAACTTTGGATCGATTTTTGACCCTTTTCCCGTGATCCAATCGAGCTGAAACTTTGCAAGCAGACTCGTGGCGACGATCAAGAAGAACTATCAAATTTTCGTTAAAAAATAATAATTATTATAGTATAATTTTGGATTTTTCAAATTTTTAATAGTTTTTTCAAATCGGAATCATTACAAAAGTTTGATAGTCGCGGAATATTTTCTAAATTTGAATTACTCCGTCGGTATACATAATAGGTACTTCACTACACAAAGCATGAAGTGTCTTATCAAAGCTCAAAACATCTGATATTTTAGAAATATATAAAATTACTGTAATTTTAATGTTATGTATGTTTTAATTCGTCTTTAATTGTTATTATATTTTACAAAGAAAGGGAGTATAATAAAAACTTGGTTTTTTATGGGTTACTTTTTTTTAATGATAATAAAACGATTTTGTGTGTGCAATTTTTATGTCAAAAATATTTGTTTAATTTGAAAAATTTTTTGAAGCTTCAACGTAAGGGCTAGCCCTTAAGGGTCCAATCCTAGATACATAAGTTCTGGCGTATCTCGGGCTAGGAAGGCAGCGGCTGTGGGCCGACTTATCCGCCCTGTTTGCTATTTTTGGTTTCTCTTGACTTATCCGCCGTGTTTGCTATTTTCTA
This sequence comes from Agrypnia vestita, assembly GCA_016648135.1. Classification (NCBI taxonomy): domain Eukaryota; kingdom Metazoa; phylum Arthropoda; class Insecta; order Trichoptera; family Phryganeidae; genus Agrypnia; species Agrypnia vestita. Next base: position 18,675 of record JADDOH010002869.1, read on the forward strand.
TTTTTGGTTTCTCTTGACTTATCCGCCGTGTTTGCTATTTTCTATTTTTGGTTTCTCTTGACTTATCCGCCCTGTTTGCTATTTTCTTTTTTGGTTTCTCTTGACTTATCCGCCGTGTTTGCTATTTTCTATTTTTGGTTTCTCTTGACTTATCCGTCGTGTTTGCTATTTTTTCTTTTTGGTTTCTCCCGCTGTTTGCTGCGTACTTCTGGCATCCTGTGTTGAAGTATTGGGTGCCACTGTGCATCATCCCTCCAATTAGCCCTGCCTTCTGCAGCTAGTTGCAGCAGAAGGCAAATATCGCTCTTAATCCAGATGTGAGATTTTAAACTTATCCTAAAACTTTTGTACTAAAGGTGTAAATGAGTATTGCATTATTTTCTTTCAAATTATTTACATATATATATATATATATATATATTATATATATTCTATTATATATATATATATATATATAAATATATATAATATATATATATATTATATATATATATAGATATCTATACATTATCTGAAAACGTGATAAAATAATTCAGTTGGCGAATTCGGTTTATTATTGTAACCTCATTCATGTTTTCAATTTCACATTAAAAATGTTGTGCATTCACTGGTGATTGTGGAACGAGGAATCCGCTCATCCTACAACTATATTAGGGATTTAATTTGAATTGATGTAGCGAATGATTCATGCTTCAAATGTTCAGCGTGTATTTGGAGAAAAAATATTCGTATTCATTCAAACAGAGCTATCAACCATATACCATTAAGCGGTGGAATTTTTTCGATTACAAAATAGCTTATTATATATACGTTTATAATTTTTTCGTGAAAAATTTATTGAGAAATATATGGATTTTAAAAAACAGATATTTACGTAACTACTTACATTAATATAAACATAACAGATTGTTTTGTTAAAAATATTATTTTCATTATCTTTAAATTCTCACATGTTTCCATTTTGTTGATTAATTTATGATTTTACCTTTTATATAAATAAAGACGTAAAATCTACAATACAGTTAAAATAATACAACTAATTACCTCAACAGACAAAACAATTGCAAAAAACACTAGCAGATTTTAAAAATAAGTTACATACCTACTAAGATGTACACAGCATGAGGAAAACAGTTGTTTTAATTAATATTTGTTGTATGTTATTATTATAAATCTTATTTTTTAACATTAATTTATTTTAAAATCTCTCTGACATGAGTATTCGGTATTCACTAATACGGTGTGGACGCACGCTTCGTAGTGATATTATGTGAGTATTTGTTATTGGCATTTACATCACGACCATGCCCCTTCCCCATTCCTTCTCGACCTATTTACATTTTTAATCAGTTCAAATTTAATAGCTTAACTGATAATCGGCCCGATTCTGAAAATAACATTGTCTGGATCTTTAAGATCTTTATCCCAACACTTAATAGACGATAATAAAAATTAAAAATAAACGAGACATAGCTTTACGTCGGCGTTTGTTTCTGTAAGTTTCTACATGAGATAGATATAGAGGGAAGGAGAAATATGTAAATTGTTATCTGTCAAATGTCAAGATGGGAATATTTGAATACGCGGTAACGCCGAACGCGGTCATGACAAGTTTAGCCATGATATTTCATCTGGACGCTGTGGATGAAGAAATTAATACGTTTGTAAGAAACAATCTTTCTTATATCATCTTTAATACAGTGTATTTGAGCCATTGAACAACAAAATCCGCTCTGGACATTTTTAATTTTTATTATCGTCTATTTAGTATTGGGATAAAAATCTTAAAGATCCAGACATTGTTATTTTCAGAATACGGATGATTGTATATCGTAAGAGCATAAAATAATCGACTGCCGTCTTTGGTGAAAAATATGTCGTCACCATCGAGTGAACCATTCGTAACTACTCGTCGGCTCCGAGACACCATCAAGTCTATATGTTTTTTATAGTGTGTGCTGCTTCCTTTCATTGGACTTTGATCCTTGTTTCGTCACTAGAGAAAAAGAAGACTGGTTCCTGTTCCATCTCGTATAAAGTCCATCGATCGTTTCCGTTTACCCCGCCATCTCATTTTCTTTAAATCCAGTCAACTTTAGCTCCATCCTCCCCGATTCCGTTAATTTACGTCTCATATATTTTTTTAATTAAATAAAATATTGATAAGAAATTAAAATTGCTTATATAATTGTGCCAAAAATTAAAATAAAATAAAGTATAAAACTATCTCAATCGTAAACAGAATATAAAATATCACACTTATTTATAAATTGAATCGTGGAATATAGAAAATATTAACGAGACTGAACTCGTTCCCATGACGGTGAATTCTAGGTATTAACACGTTAATATAATAATTAGTTTTAGACAAATTTATATTATAATGGGATCGCGTTATTTTATGCACAAAGACACTGGTCAAAAATTAAACCGGAGCACTGATTTCTAATTTACACTAATTTCGTACTAATTACTTGTGGAACATTTTATACTCGTCTTCCAGAATATTAGCATCACACCTATAAGAAATGGTATTACTGGTAGGTACTCCCATAACCTGGCCTCTTATATTTCGCATTATTTCGCATCATCTTGCTTCGCTGTCAAAAAAACAATTGTATATTCGGCGCAATGCCATCGCAGATATAGAGCGGATGTTCTCGAAGTTTTCGGCATAGTTTAGTTATTTCTAAGTTCTGCTAGAATATTCCGAAGACTATGTATAGTTCTTATTGTTATAAACTCCCGTAATAATATGAAATAGCACCATCGACCTTATATTTCGAGTAGTTATATAATACAAGTTACTCAGTCAGGGTCAATGATGTCTAGCTTTGCCATTTTATTATTTTGTGCAAAAATACTAAATCGTTTAAAGTTCCTCTAATGTGACTTAATAGTTCAATGGATATAAATCGTCTGATGTTTATAAACCTTAAAAATATATGTTTTAAAATAATAAAGATACTTTTAAATGCAGTTCAAGATACATGATTAATAAAATATTTTTGTTTTCTTTAATCAAAACCGTACCCAATAATACCAAATTTAATCATTTCTATATTTTTGATATAAAAACAGCCCTTATATTTATCACACTCTAAGGCAGTACAACGCAATAACAATAGTAGGGTATAAAAGCAAAGACAGCATTATCAAAAAAAAAAAAAAATTAACGCAGTCATTCAGGATTATTAATTTAAAATTTTCTGATTTCAAGATTTTATAGGAATTACAGCTGTTAAATTTATTGGAAACATGATGTATGAAGAGATAAAGACAAAAAAATCTATAATTCAGTACATTCCAAATCAGTAATCCTCGGTGACTGAATTCAGAACATTTTTAATTTTTTGGATATTGCTGCCTTTACTTTTAAACCCCCCAATTATTTTTTACAACGCATTTGATTCAATATCCCTCCAAAGTAGGTACATATTTGTTTGTGACGTGTTGCAAATTTAAGTTGCCAGTTCAAAGCGGCGAAATCGTAATTGCAACCTATGGGAGAAGTTGTTAATCAAATCCCACCCCGTACTAACCCCGTACTATATTTTTTCGGTTAAAGTTGACAGGATTGTGTTAATGCAGTTTTTCCCAAACTATGGGTCGCGACCCACTGGTGGGTCGCGAGCGGATATAAGGTGGGTCGCAGTCACAACACGTCTCGTCCGGGTCGTATTTATTATAGATAACGAAGTGCATCAAGATACTAATGTAGTGTCTGCAATTTTCACTCATTTAACAGAGTTGAAAAATAACTTTAACGCCAACTACGAAAAAGGTATGAAAAAGTTCAACAGGATAAACTGGATTTAAAATCCATTTCATGACAACATACCGAGTGAAATGTCAATAAAAGCAAGTGAAGAGCTTATTGATTTATCAGAAGATGCGTCGCTGAAAATTACTTTTAATCGCAAGCAATTAGCAAAATTCTGGCTTTCAGTTGCTGACACTTATCCCTGCTTGTCTGACGAAGCCATGAAAATGCTCCTCCCCTTCACTACCTCATACTTATGTGAAGTGGAAATTTCTGCCATAGTTTCTATTAAGACTAAATACAAAAATATATTGGACGTATCGAATTCACTGCGATTAAAAACGACTAAAAGTGAAGTCAACGCTAATGCTGTTATGACAAAAAAGAAGCAACAAATTCATCCTTCCCATTAAAATATCACATATTAACATTTTTCGTAATGAAAAATTTAGATTATATTTCAAAGTTTTCTTTTTTTCTTAATTGAACAGTCTTTCGTATGGTTACAACACGAATTGGAAAAATGTGAGTCCCGAAATTTTTTTTTTTTGGTGGGTCCCGGTCCTGTCAACTTGGGAACCACTGTGTTAATGTATTATTTTCTGCCCTTTGCTATGACACGCTCCCCGGGTGCCGGAGAGAGCCAACATTTTTCAACATATTTATTTTCAACATATTCGGCCAACATATTTATCATTTTGAAAATGCACTCGATAACAAAGGCGGTGAGATTAACACAGCATTATAAGTACATGTTTAGACAACTCCAAGGATCCCAAAATCCACACGTTCACAAAATAATACACAGCAATTAGTAAAAATAAATAAGTTTAAAAATTTTATACATCGATTTACAGAAAGAAAAAGATTTACACAAAAAATCTCCGCAATATGTACCTATCGATTCGATAATATATCGAAAAAATACTTAGTCACTGTCATGGTACAAATCCAGAACATATTCTTTCCAAGGAAGGAACAGCGTTATTAATTTTGTCATTTTCAAATTGTAACAAGATAAATAAAATATATTTATATCGCCGTTGTTGAAGAAAAGGTTACTGCACTTTTTTCAAAGATTTCCATTTTTTGTATATTGGTTGTAATGTAATAAATGATGATCTACAGAAAAGTCGTACCTCTTATATATAAAATAAAATCATGAAATGCTCAAAAAATAATTAAAGATGCTTTAAATATTTTCTCGACGATACGACAATTTAAATCTTCACTTTATAAGGGTAGTACCTACTTAAGATAACACGATTATTTTAACAGGGCACCCATTGAAATTGAAACTTTATTACATTGTTATAAATATTAGGTCCTTACATATGAAATTGACGTTTTGCCGTACTGGCAAATTTGATCTCAAATATCTTCTCTTTGGTTAGGAATTCCAAATCCAAATTTATACAGCTATTTACTCATGTATTTGTGTTTTGAAAATTATAATTCATTTGTTTTTTCCTCAATTGTTTTTTTCTTTGCGTCACTCAGTTTACAAAATGAAAAACTTGAAATATTGCGTTATTTACGAGTACGAGTTCCACCGTGGCACCAGTGCTGCAGAAACGGCTCGAAGGATTAATGATGTGTATGGCGACGGTGCCGCAAAAGAAAACACAGTGCGTTTTTGGTTCCAACGTTTTCGTTCTGGAAATTTCGACTTGCAGAACAAGCCCCGTGGACGGCCGGAGACCAAAGTTGATAATGAAGAATTGAAGGCTATTGTGGAAGCGGATCCATCGCAAACCACATCCGAGTTAGCTGCAGGCTGCGGTGTTAGTGATAAAACTGTTTTAATCCACTTGAAGCAAATTGGTAAGGTGAAAAAGCTTGAAAGGTGGGTACCTCACGAATTGAGTGAAGCAAATCAACAAACGCGCGTTGACTGCTGCGTTGCATTACTCAACCGGCACAATAATGAAGGGATTTAAATCGAATCATTACCTGTGATGAAAAGTGGATCCTGTACGATAATCGGAAGCGCTCATCGCAATGGCTGAACCCTGCCGAACCAGCCAAACCATGCCCCAAGCGAAAATTGACTCCAAAAAAGTTACTTGTGAGCGTTTGGTGGACTAGTGCTGGTGTCGTTCACTACAGCTTTCTTAAATCTGGCCAGACGATTACGGCAGATGTCTATTGTCAGCAACTGCAAACCATGATGGAAAAGCTAGCTGCTAAACAACCGAGGCTGGTTAATCGCTCTAGGCCACTGCTGCTTCATGATAACGCTAGACCACACACTGCACAACAGACGGCTACCAAATGAGAGGAGCTTCAATTGGAATGTCTAAGACATCCACCGTACTCTCCGGACTTTGCCCCAACAGATTACCATTTTTTTCGAAATTTGGGTAACTTCTTGCAAAGGAAAAAATTCAACTCCGATGGGGCAGTCCAAACCGCCTTCAAAGATTTTATTGATTCCCGTCCGAATGGTTTTTTTAGTAAAAGGATCGATGAACTACCTATGAGATGGCAAAAGTGCATAGATAGCAATGGTACATACATTGATTAAATAAATATATTATAATAAAAAAAATCGGCTTTATGTTCCTCCCATACTAAACGTCAATTTCATATGTAAGGACCTAATATTTATAAAAATTGTTATGTACTAAAATGTTACAATAAAATAATAAAATTTGGTATTTACTTTGTTTATGTAATAACTCTAGTTTATGTATTTCCAACCAGTTTCGAAAAAATCAACGGAGAAAACTATTGTTTTCTAAACTGTTAACTAAAAAAATATACAAATTAAAGTGGTAAAATTAACAAAATAAGCAAAGTATTTATTATACAGCTTTTAGATACACAGCAATTTACGAAATATCTCTGATTTTAGAAGATACCTTTACACTTTGTTAATAAAATTAATATAAGCCTTGTCAATCAAGCAAACTGAAAATCGAAAAAATAAAAAATAAAAACTGATTACATGTCAAAACTCGGCGCGTCTACTTCATATTGAGCGAAACGCGTTATTAATTAACGTATCGACAGGTTAGTCGGTCTTGCTAATTTTTTGTGTTGATATTAATTTTCAGCGGTGTTTTGTAAAAAACGATTTTTTTCATTTCTGAGCGTATCGCTTAAAATTTGTATCTAATACTAATATTAATAGAAATCTTTTTCGTACTTTTTCAATGAATTATTTATGAACTTTCTTATAATAATACATCAAAATAACACCAAATTAAAATAATTTCACCAATGGACTGTCTCTACGTATTCTGTCGAATCTGCAAAAATTCGATTTTCGTTTAAGTTAAAGGAATATCAAAAAGTGTAATATTAATTTAATATATGTTTTGTTGGAAAGAAATTTTCATTTAATTATATTAATAATGTTATCACAAAATTAGTTTGCTATTTTTGAAGAAGAAATTTTCATTTCTTTAACTTTTTCCGAAAATAAAGAGGTAATTGGATGATTTAAGATAGTAAAACGAATACAGGATTTTTGCAGATTCCATAATATACGTAGGAACCGCCGAAATATTACGTGCGTATTTTTAGCAAAAATAATAATTATTATATGAATAAAATTTAAGTAGGATCCAATTAATATTTAATAAAGTATGTTGCTTACAAAATGATCAAAAAGAATCACATTATTAATTTTCAAAATGTTAATATTTATATTATTTTTAAATATTAAAAAACGTTAGGCGTATATTATTATTTAAGCAATTTTAATTCGACTAGTCTACGAATTTAACTAAATATTAAAATTAAATATTTTTAATACAATTATGATTGCTACTACATTTAAAAATAAAATAATAGTCAATGTAAGGTAGTCAATACGATCCATTATCTGTCAAGTACCTATTTACTTACACATTTTATTTTCATACTCTGAAAATAACCTCTAGGTAGAGTTTTTATTAAAATATTTCAAAAATAAGCTATCGGATTATATAAATAAGCAAAATCGGATAAAAAATTAAAAACATAAAAACAGAATGGAAATACTTAGTGATAACTTAAAAATTATATCTTACCTAGCTTGCCAATCAATATTGATTTAAAATATAATTAAAAATTAATTTTAATAATTATCGCAAACACAATGTGGTGATTCATGTTAACCAAATCAATGATAAACTTTGTTAACTTGAGTTATATATTTAACCAATCTGTTTTCGAAACGATAATTAAATAAATAAAGAGTAGCTTGTTGGTCTTGTGGTTAGGACTCTCGCCTCGTGATCTAAGCGTCACTGGTTCGAACCTCACTCCAGATCAGCAAGTTAGTCCTATTTTCATAGCACATGCGTTTAGCTTAGTTTGAAAATAGTAAGAATATTGATGTGACACGTATTCCGTGTTCGCATCTCTATTTAAAAAAAATAAAATATTACGGATTGTATAAATATAAATAATAATTTAGCATGTAAAAATTATCGGATTTATAATATGTATGCATCAAAAGTGACTCAGAAATTTCTTAAAATAAAGTATGAAAAGCAAAAATACTAAGAAAGTGTTAGTGTGTTGAGAATTTCGAATACGCGTCTAAAAAGTAGATATTGCAGCAGAGAGAATTTTTCCTTCTGTTTACCCGACTCGCTTCCTGATGCCTTCGCGTACTAACCTGATTTCGATTCCCCAGTGACAAATTGACTTAAATCGGCAAAATTCGATTTTAAAAGTATGAACCACTCGCGGTGTTTAAGGGCTGGTTTTATTGAGGAAGGGCGGGCGCGGAAGTGCGGTAGAAGTGTGCCAGAAGTAGTAGAAGTAGGAGAAGCGGCGCCGAGAAGAATTAGCGAAGCGTCGCGTCGCGTCGCGCGTCGGGACGTCTCCTTTGATGAAGTTAGCCAAACGTATTTTTCAATAAACTAGATTTCAACACAGAGCTAGTCTACTTTATAAATAGATTCCTATCTAAATTATGAGTCGAAAATACTCAAGCAACAATTTTCTAAATTAAAGTTAGCATTTTTTTTTCAATATTTCGTATCTTCTGTAAAACGTTCGACTATAATGAAAGTCAATTGTATTGAATATTAAAAAATCTGTTTTAAAAATCGTACAATTTAAATAAAATTATAAAAGCCTTGCAGAAATTTGGACCAGAATTTTTTCATATATAAGTTTTTTTTTATTCGTATTTATCACAATCTACTTTTTTTGACTTGTATTAAAGCGAATGAATTTTTGATGTTTGATAAAAGTTACTTAAATGATTGTTTTTTACATTTTTTAGAAAATTAGTCAGATATATTGGAAAAAAATCAAATTTTGAAATCGCTTATCTCCGTAATTATTGATATAAGGACACTTTTTTCTTGAATATTTCCGGCTTATAACATAGACAGGAATCTATCCGCAAAGTATTGTGGACCACGTCTGTTATACCCTATATATATATATATATAGGGTATAACATATATCTATATATTATACCCTATATATATATTTATATATATAATAGTATGTCTTCTTGCCAATGTTTCCTTTGGTCTTTCATATATATTACGATATGTATGTAGGTATACTAACTTTTCAATGAGAAAAAATAAACAGATCTCTCTAGCAGAGACTATTATAATAAATAAAAGAATCTTGATTCGAACATATATATTTATAGAACTTTAAATTTTTTTTATGATGTGTGGATGATCTTACGATGGAATTGGGGAACGATGCATTATCCACTTGAGTCAGCTCACACAAGTTGTAAGCCCTGAGCCATCGTACAAGAGACTTCCATCCACTTTTTTCATATGTTAATTAACTTCGTCTCTGTGAGACTTCTATAATTTATCCTTAATTAATTAGTTATCCCTCTGGGGACAAAATCCAGTAACTGTGTTCTTAGAACAAACTTTCATATAAAAATATTGTTTTCGTATACAATTAATTACAAAAAAGCCGAAAAACAAAAGCGGCGATTGTTTTTTAATTCTTAATTATTTGTTAAATATTAGTATTTTTTTTTTAATAAAAATAAAGAATCCATAATACATCTTATAGATAAATATTAAAAAAAACATTTTTGATGTGAATTAAAAACAAGGCATATCGTGTTGAAATGAGATGAAAGTTATGGTACTTGCAAGTACAAAATAAATTAAATTCATTCCTTATAGGCATCAATTTTATAACTTTTAATATAATTTTTCATTATGAAAATAAGTCACGCCATACCGAAAATATGATTTCAGAACTAACTTTTATGAAATTAATACCCCTGACCCATAAGTAACACCTAATCTACATACATTATCATATTATTCAATAATTGGATGGCACCTTAATTTATTATTAGGGATTTTTTAGGGATATTAATTAACTTTATAAATTCCTATAAAAATTACTTGGCTGTTTGAATAACACAACTGAAATACAACAAATATTTCCTTTCCTTTCCTTTTATATATATATATATATATATATATATATAACTAATATAACTATTGTATTTATAAAATTAGCTTATTCTGTACATTTAATATTATTTTAAAACAACCTTTAATAATTCATTAATATTCAGTGCCTTAGCAAAGCGACACTGAATATTCAAATTTATCGTTCGACATAATCATCTCTATAATTTGCATATTGTGACGTAAATTTAGTTGACAAGAGACCTTAAGTTAATATGTGCATTAAGTTTCCAAGTCTGGGCGGTTTGGGGCATACTTCATACGAGTTGTTGAGGTGCTTTAAACTAACTTGACTGGAGGTGAAGTTAAGCTGGTTGTCAAATTCGCTTAATAGTGAGCGAGCGACGTTCATTTTACGAAAACACCTTGTCTTCATAAAATAAAGCGTAGCATCCTATTAACATCACCCCTGATATGTACGTACATACTTCGTGGAAAATTAAAAGGAAAATTGTTATATTCGAGAATATTTTTTTTGTCTAAGTATTTTGACGATTCAAATATTATAATATTAAATATTATAAAATAGCCAAGGTTCAAAGTAAATTTTTATATTTGATTAGATTAGATCGTGACTTTTTTAGTTTTCTCATTATATTGTTTCAAGAAATCAACAAATTAATTTTTTTTTTTTATTAATTTTTTTTTTTTACATCTCAGACCCACAAAACATCACATTGATATTTGTCTGTAGGTGCATCAATACATGTATATATAAATAAATTGTGTTACCAGAAATACATTCATATTAATTAATTACAATAGATCTTATAAACTCAAATACAAATCAACAATACAATACAAGAAAAAATACAAATATTACCAAAATCAAAATAAGTCTCTTTTATTTAATAACATATTCATTAATTCTGTATCTTGCCCTTTTTTATTAATATCCATTGTGACACGACATGGGATTTTATTTAATATTTTTGGTATGACATATTTTAATATTAAATGATATTTTTAATTTATATTTTATATTTTATTTTAATATTAAATGATAATATTTTTAATTTTAAATGAGATATAAAATATTATCTTTCGAAAAAATACAATTGAAATAATACCTTAACCAAAAGTTTTAATGTTTTAAATATGATTTATCAATTTTTAGATACAGAATTAATGTGTGTTGTGAGTCGCAATAAATTTTCAAAATGATCTAATTTCTGAAAGCTGCTCTGATATCGCATAACTGAAAAAGTTATGAAAAATGGGTAGAACGCTTCATTCCCCATAATAAAATAAGGGTTGAATATCACGTATAACGCCCTGCAGCCAAGTTTAATGTTAACTGCCAAACTTTTGGCACTTTGTTACGTGTCCAAGCGAAGTATACAAGGTTTACTTACAATTCTTTACTGAAAATGAAATATTCTTTTGTCGTTTATCAAACAAATTAAATCCGTATGTTCGAAAATAAAGCTATGATAAAAATAAATCTCTTCTGTGTAGGATCTGAGCTACAATGTTACGAATGAAAGTATTTAAAAAATATATTTTTGTTCAAAGCGATGACTAACTTTGCAATTTGTTATTATTCGCATTTTTATTTAGAATATTAGAAATGATTTCGTTAAATGTTAACTGAAATGTTCGTTGAAATGATGGTACATTATTTAAAAGTAATACATGTAAATATATAAAAAAAATATACATGTTAAATATAGGTTAAATTTGTATCTTAATAATGTCCACCCTGGAGATAAGCTGCATAAATTACTAGAATCAATTATTTTTATTGTATCGCTATGTTTTTCTCATGCAATATAAAAATCCGATTTATATTTGTTTTCTATCTACATGTAAACCAAATAATTGTCTCAATAGATGTCGTAAAATTAAAAATGTATTTTATCATAAAAATCATAAGTGTTTTATATTAATAGAATAGGTTGTAACATTATCTTTAAATTCACATATTTGTTTATTAACTGATCAAAAACATGTAATATAAACATAACTCAAATAAAATGACAGATGGGGTAAGATTAAATTTATAAAATGCGCAATTGTACATTAATCGACAAGTCAATAATTATACAGCTTAGAAATAATCAAGATATTAGAAATATGTATTTATATTCGTTGTAGTAGAAATACTTAGTACCGATTCATTAATTTAATTAAATGACAGTAAATTTCAACACGGAATAAATTTATTTATAACAATATTACATCGTATACCTACCTAACACACCAGATCGACGTCGCAGAAATAAATTTTGAAGAAACTAAATTAAATATAGTTAAAAATCAGTATGTTTTCAATAAACAAAATAGTGAAAATATGAATAAGAGTAAAATGAATATCTTCAAATGTTAATTAGGGGCTCTTAATGCCAATTTTGTACTTTTACTAATCAATTAATTTGTAATATTTTATGTTTGTGTCGTTGATGGATGATAGAAATAACTTATTAGTTGATTTTTTTAATTAACCATAAAAAGTATACAAAGAATATATTTTTATTTCTTAGCCAAAATATAATACGTTCATGAATTAATATATTATCGCAGAAGCATAAATATTTTCTCTTGAAAAGTGCTGTTCGCTACTTTCCCGAGCATTAATCAATCCAACACCTACCCAGAACGGTTATTACTGAAAAAGGACGTTTACAACGAGAACATGTGTCAAGAAAGTTATTGAGAAAGAACAGCCCTACACTAAGGGCGGGCATCGGAGGAAACTTTTCGTTGGTAGAAACATAGCACGCCATATTTTCCATAAGTTATCGACTACATAAAGTCCCTGTGATCATGAAATTCCATCCAATACTCCACACTTCAAAAATAAGTTCACCAATTCACGCCTGATAATACCAGGCGTTGTGCGGAGGTTGGGGGTTTATATTTGCTATTGGATTGTTTTATTTCTTATACAATACATACCTACTCACATATACGAAAAAATAATAATACATATTAATTATAAATGTAAATTTTGTAAACTCTATTTTAATCAGTTTTAGAAGTAGTCTATTATTATATAGGCACAGTTATGAACAGTGGATAAAAATAAAATGTATTTTCTATAATTTGACAAACCTTTTTCAATCACGGTAGTTCACTTTGGCCGAAAATATAAATTAATATAATTCAGTAATGACATTAATACCTCTGACTTTATTGGAACAATAATTTTTAGTTTTTAAATATAAATGTTTTTTATTATAGATTTGTTTTTTGAGCTGGTAACATTATCCAACAACAGCCAATTTGAAAGCTGACAACTGATGAGTGCTCCATTTGGTTTGCCATTTCACCCTTAATAGACTTACACCAGAACAATGCTCGCAAAAAGGGTAATATTTATTTCAAAAATCGCAGTATCGTTATCATGTTTAAACACTAATGGCATAAAATTATCTTTCCAATAAAGCCAATAATGCCATGTCCAATAACGGGATTTTTATGCGTTTTAATTCGCTGTTAAGTTCTATACCTCTAAAAAAAATCCTTATATTACTTTACATAGCTATTTAATGCATAACATAAAATCTTGTGTTATGTTATATTAGAAAAAATAATACATTTTAGGATAACTTATACATGTATGTCATTCATTGTAATGTTTTCATGGGGTGACAAAAGAATAAATTATATTATTCTAGTAGTTTCATTTCCAAGGAATCAAAAAATAATACAATGATATGTTTAGGTTATTTCTGGTACTTCATAAAGCCAGTTGATATTTATTTTTCATATAAATATAGAGGTTTAGAACTTGAACAGAATTAACCAAAGAAAGCTCCTTTCATAAACAGAGGTTCATTTATGAATATCCAGTCGACCGTTTAAAGTCTTGCTGCGTTCAAAAATACATCAAATGTATTGTTTCATTTTTTCTTTATATCGATAAAGCGGGTCACTATCGCTAATACTTACACATTTTACGTCAGCCGTAATATTCTATAGGCGATTACACCTCGTCTAACCTTTATGGGAAGGTACTCAACTTCCGTATTGATATTTTGATAGTCTTCTAAAGTTTTTACTGCATGACAGGTTGCCATACATAAAGTTGCAAAACAATGGGTATCGAAAAAATAGTTGTTTAAAAGAAAGCAATATATTTTATAATATTGATTTATTTTACTTGTTAGATAGATGTTCTAGCGTCTAATACAAGCTTAGTTGCTTTGTAACTGTATGGAAGGCTATATGTAATACGTTCCGTAATTAGACTTCTTTGACCGTGGAATTCACGCACTTTTGTACTTATGAGTTATTTTTAAAAGCATCCTTATTTTCATCAAATGTAAATTTGAAGCATAACTGTTTTTTAGTTACTTATTTCAAATATAACAACAACAAAATGTTGGTATACTCTTTAACATATTTTCTCCTAATTCGGAATAATTATTTTACGTTATATTAACAATCACGTCTTGACCATTAATTAATATTTAACATGGTAACAACGTCACGTTGCATTGTCAGGATGACATTTGACGGATGTCTTGACATTTCTCATTTAAATTTTACGCGTACATAAATATGTCCCATCTATTTTGTTTTAAGAAATTATTATGATGTTGTTAACCCGAGAATAGATGGATTATTATAAAATATTTGTACATTGTGCCTTAATTTCATATCGGGCAGATTAACGACCTGTCATAATCTGCAGGATAATAAAAATTTAAATTATTTTTGATTTTTATAGCGTTAGTTGGACAAAATTATTAATTAATTTAATTATATAAATATAATTATATAGTTAGGTAATTAAAAACAATAAAATTATTATATATATATATATATATAATTAAATTAAATTAAAAATTAATTTATTCATTAAAAATTAAATTATTCAATAGATATTCGTAGTAGTTTTAAAGTAAAAACTTTTTTTGTATGATGTAAATATCAACTATGACTTACCTCGATTTTATTCTTCCCAGTTCTCTTAACATGTTGCCAACTGTCATCAACTCTTTGTGGAATGAACTTTAATCCAAAACTCTATCGTAATATTTCACGTAATTATTTCACGCTCGCCATGAAACATTTCGCCGGTCCCTACGTATATTTTCGAAACTACAAAAAATCATTGTCCGTTTTACTCTCTTAAAACATTAAATGTAGTTTCAAAAAATGAATTTTTGTGTCAAACAAAACATGCCAAAGGAAATATAAACCATTTTTAACATTATCCGAAAATATAGTGTTTCGTGATCGCTGACCGCCTATCGAAATAATGAAGTGTCGTTGGTCGGAAATGACGTTCGAGGGATTCTGCTCCAATTGCTGGCCAGGATTTTAACTGACGAAATCCGAACCAATGAACAATTAGAATTCGGGGTTCCTTTGTCTTTTTTGCTGTTGTTTTTCGCGCGGTTCCTAAAAATTCGACGTAGCCGCAGCTTAAGTTAAAGCGTTTCGGAAATAAACTAATCGCGCTCTGTTTTCAAATTCACTCGATTTACAACACGTGGAGTTCTGCAACCCAAGAACCAGGACGGACTCCGTAAGTACAATTTCAGCTGTGGTAGCTACAAGTAGCTAGTTGTTGTAGTGTGTATATTTCGAGTATCAAGACAATGCGCTTTATCAACGGAGATTGAGAAAGTAAATCTTTTTTTACATCTATTTTTACACGTTAACATGGTATATATAGAAGTAAATCGGATGGTTTGTAATAGTAAAATGAAAAATACATTTTTTTCAGATTTGACAGTACACGTTAGCACCGTTTATTTCAACCGTCATTTCTATAGTAACTAAATCATTTAAAATCAACAAAATAAATCTATATTACAAGTAGGTACCGAAAACAAAAAAAAAACGAGCGAGCTTTACAGTAGTCTCATATGATGTGTAAAATTTGACATCTCAAATTTAAAAATATCAAATTAACAACAAAATTTAAAAAAGCTTATACCTATATATATATATATATATATATATATAATTAATTAGTAGATACAAGTGAAGAAAATGTATGTGCATTTATGTATTATTGAATTTTGCCGCGCTGTGAGCTGTCATTGAATTCTGGCAATTTTATTTAGAAATATGTTTGGTCAATTATATGTTTTTATTTATTTTCATAGATGGCGGTAGTGTGCTGCCATACATATTGTATGAAAACTTAGAATAAATATTTAAAAATAATCACATTAAATACATAAAATTTGAGTGAGGTTCGAACCCGCAACCTCTGGATCATGAGGCGAGAGTTCTAACCACAGGACCAACAAGCTACTCTGTTATATATTATTGTAATTATGTTTAAATTTTTAATAATTCCAATTGTAATAATTTCGTTATCTGTCCGTCCATCCGTCTGTCTGTCTGTCTGTATCTTCGTGTAGCGTCCGTAATTTTGTTAGAATTCACCGCTTAAAAAAACGAAATTAAATGGCCGGAGACGGAGCTCGAACCCCGGGCCAGCAAACCCGAAGGGGGCAACGATTACGATATTGCCACCACCGCATGTGCGTGACCCGTCAAAAATATAGTACACACAGCAAAGGACCATTTATACCTACAAAATACCGTCTTGCGTTAAAAGTGATAAAAATCATTATTACTATTTCATATGTATCGGCTATAAATATGTCAATACTTATTCTTTCGGATCCGACTTATCAAAGTCTCGTTATTTTTGACGGGTTACAGCTAGTGTGTAATAAATAGGTGTGATATTTCTATATGATATATCTTTTCTCTCGTGGGGTTACGATCTTCTAAATAAAACGCCGGAGTCACTTCGAGAGTTTATTTAGACATATCAAATATAATAATTTCGTCGTTTGTCCGTCTATCCGTCCGCAATTTTGTGTAACTTTCGTAATTTCGTTCGAATTAACGATTAAAAAAAAACAAATTTAACGGCCGGAGATGGGGCTTGAACCCCGGGCCACCAAACCGGAACAGGCAGCTCCACGCGTGTTGCTACGGCCGCCTCTCCGCGGACATTTATTATAAATGTGTACTAGGGCTTAGCAAAGACGCAAACCATCATAATCTGGAATCGTGCCTCACGTCGCGTATGTTCCCGCAGTCATGCACAGCCCAGCACCTTCCATCCTTCGAAATACGTGTCATATAAATATTCTTATTATTTTCTAGTTAAGCTAAACGCTTGTGCTAAGAAACGACTAACTAGGACTCATTTTCCTGCTGAATGAAAAAAACTTTAGTATGAAATTGACAATTAAATCTATCCAAGTTTTTCAAATTCATGTAACACTTTTCACTTCCAAGTCTTAGTGTTTTCAAATAAATTTATTTATTTATGTAACATTTTTACTAGCCGTAAACCCGTGAAAAATCAAGGGATGTAATAATAATTAATAACCATTCTTGCGTGTAACACAAGCCGCGCGCGGATTGACGTCACACTCGGACGCCTGGACTTCATTAGCGGCTAGTCATCATCAGTGTTGTTGTTGGTGTAATTCCAGCGAGTAACGGATAGGCAGACATTCGAAATGAGGATAGTAGATAGGATATTTTTGATTTAATGATTTTAAGTAAACATTTCAAACTCTGAATAAGTATCATTAATAATATATAAATTATAATTTACATTATGAAAATGATAATATTGGCCTCAGCACGGGCATTATAAATATTTAATAACTAAATTAATTAATCAATTAGAAAGACATACAGAAAAAGCTAATTCACGAAAAAATATTAGGTTACTACTGGGATTCCAACGCAGGTCACCTCCTTTCCGAGGCCGGTGCTCTGACCACTAAGCTATAGCAACCCTCTATGTTTCCGTGAATATATCGACTTTATATGTAGTTCTTATTTTTATTAATTGATTAATTTTTTATTTTTGTCCGTAGAGCAAACCACTGTTTTGATACGGTAGTTGAAATTACTTTAAGAACTACATATAAGGTCGATATATTCACGGAAACATAGAGGGTTGTTATAGCTTAGTGGTCAGAGCACCGGCCCCGGAAAGGAGGTGACCTGGGTTCGAATCCCAGTAGTAACCTTATATTTTTTCGTGAATTAGATTTTTCTGTATGTCTTTCTAATTGATTAATTAATTTAGTTATTAAATATTTCACAGAACTTTGTCCTGAAAAATTATAAATATGTTTTTTTTTAATATATGAAACAGTGAATAAATAAAAAATAAAATAACACATTACTAGATGAGTGTCTCAACCACTGGACCAACAAGCTATTAAAACAAGTAATAAAATAATTTCTGAAAATATATTTCGAAATAGTACACACTTTTCGTTTATTCTGGAAACTCGGCTGAGTTTGCAAACACAACACGAAAAACAAATACCTTAATCGTGTAAGTACTCGGTTTAGAAGTTCCACCAAATTAATTGCTTAAGCTATCAATAAATACTACCGGAGCAGCGGAAGCGCTAACGCTGTTTACTCAGCAAAAGGGCAATCGTGGAAGACGAGCAAACAGCTTCAGGTAAGAACAGCCAGGCAGCGGTGGAAATGGAATGCGCACCCTTAACCTTTATGTTACTACCCGGGTACCTGGGTACCCATTTTCAACTTCAGGTTAAAATAGTTTCATTAATAAACGCCAGATGCTTTTGTCCGATTGGTTCCACATTATTAAAATTATTGTGAAAAGTGGTGACCTTCTGATTAATGGACCACTGTCTAAATATCAATTTGTGAGGTATATATAAAAAAATATGTATTGGGAAACGTCCATCCAGATTGGGTACCCGGGTACCTTGGGTTGCAACTAGTATGAGAAATTCCGGGTAGTAACATAACGGTTAATTCATTGAATTTCAGATTATTTCAACTCGTCTCTGATTTGGGCACATCGCACGTACGAGTACATGTGACACTCTCCTTAAATATAGAATATGCCGTTTAACAATATAGTTGTGAAATTGTACACGAGTGGCTATTGTATCCTTCTTCTGGTGCTTCTATACTCTATACACTTGTCTTTTTTTCGGGAACAGATTTGAATATCATTTTTCGTTTCATTGAATACTGTTGAGTACGTGTCTCATATTCTGTTGAATATCAGTTATATTAGAAAATATACGTCCCTTCATCGGCTTTTTTTTTGATTTTAATAGCCTGAAATCATAGAGTGTTAGGCCAAGTGAATTATTTGTAATCCCTTTTCCAGAAAGCGCACTATAACCACTGACACTGCTCAAAATTTATGCCAAAGTGCACACGGATAAATATGTAACTTTCTCAATAGCTAACGAAAAATTCAATTTCAAGTTTTGAATTTACGCACGTGTTCAATCAGGAATATTCACGTTATTTTTCAAACCTGTTCAATCATGAATATTCACGTTATTTTTCAAACGTGTTCAATCATGAATATTCACGTTATTTTTCAAACCTGTTCAATCATGAATATTCACGTTATTTTTCAAACGTGTTCAATCATGAATATTCACGTTATTTTTCAAACCTATTCAATCATGAATATTCACGTTATTTTTCAAACGTGTTCAATCATGAATATTCACATTATTTTTCAAACGTGTTCAATCATAAATATTCACGTTATTTTTCAAACGTGTTCAATCATAAATATTCACGTTATTTTTCAAACGTGTTCAATCATGAATATTCACGTTATTTTTCACAATTACATCACGAACGATAAGGGCAACTATGAGGCTCTTCTGGTAATTAAAATATCGTACCTGGTACATATACCATGATCAGATTTTATTATTATCAATTAAATCGTGGACAGATAAAAAAGTCTGGCTTAAGGTTACCTTTATAAAAATATCAAATGCAATGTTTTCATGTGTTTCTCCCATTAACCATTTCTTTTGGTTAATCTGAAAAAATTGGAAACCGTACTCATAACGTACACATATTTAAAAAAAAAGTATTAACAGTTTTTCCATTTTTCAAATCTGGTTTGTATTAAATTTTTAAACAGTTTTAAAAATACTTTACTCACCATTATCTACAATATAAAAAAATATTACTTTACTAATTGTCGATAAATTATTGGTCGATAAATAACAAAGTATCTCTTAATATAATAAATTCATTGTCTCTCTGTCCGGCTAGTTGTCTATAAATAAATAAATAAAATTGTTATATGAACAGTGATACTTACTCAGAGATTTAATGCTAATACGAAAAGTTAAATTAGTTAAAATAACACGTTAAGAATTTGAAACCTGACATAAAATTACATTTCTACCACTGGTTAGGGGAACTTCATCGTATTGAGTCAACAATTATGGCACCGCCTTTGTTTTGCTGGTGTGTTTATGTTTTATTGCCTCGAATAAGACATAAAATTTATTTATTAGGGGTAGTTCATAAGTAATATATTGAGGAAACACACATACGTGAGTCAGGATTTCCGTGAAATTGTCTGGAGGGGTTCAGTCAACTGTGTTGGCGTCCCTAACATAACACAAATTCTAGTTACAAATGCTTTTATAAAAATATGATTAGTTATTAATTCAGAAGTTTAGGACTTCCGTTCAATTCGAATATTTAAAATGAAAACTATAGTAGATATACCCGTATTTTTATAACTTATTAGTTGACTTTACAAGTCATTAGATCGCCACTAAAAATAAGACATAAAATAAAACAAACTAGATGAATCGATTTGAAAGATATACATAAAAAATCTATTTATCAAAAAAGTATCAAAATATACACTGGAATTGAAATTGTAGGCGTATAATTTATACAAGACAACAAATAAACATTATATTTATTAATAAACATTATATCATAGATTGTTACTGTGGCGAAATTAGTATTGCTGGTCCCTGGAAGGGAAACATTACAGGTTTGTATCCCAGTGGTAACTAAATATTTTTCGATTCATAATATTTTTCGGTACATCTTTCTTATTGACACTTATTGTTTTTCTTAAATATCATAGAACTATAGTAAAAAATTTCAACATCTCAAAAAATGTGTTTTAATTAAAATAAAGAAGAGCTACGAATTAAAATAATTTGATGATAGAAAAACCATGGATCTGAAGTATACTAGACGCGTCCAGGAACGAAATCCGTGGTACCCACCGGGTGCACGTTATATGAGCATTTTCGTTACTAAATGTATCTTCGACATTTTCAATAAGTCCTTCAAGAATACAAATTTCCTTCTTCTTCAAATGTAACAAATTTATTTTGTGGTAACATAATTATAATTAATATAAATTAACTTTGTTTAAACCACTTATTTATTGAAAAAAATCAACATGTTTCAAAGCCAATGGCTTCTTCATCAGGAAAACAAAAATAATATATTTTGTTTTCCTGATGAAGAAGCCATTGGCTTTGAAACATGTTGATTTTTTTCAATAAATAAGTGGTTTAAACAAAGTTAATTTATATTAATTACAAATTTCCTTGTTTGAGTGTTGTTCACTCGAGAAATTTGTCCCCAAAATTGACGACTAAACTAGCTCCAGTAAATTTCTTACAACATTCAGTTTTTTTTTCAAAGAATATCAAATCAACGTATTTGATATTTTTAATATGTAAAAGATTTATCTTATTTAATTTATATAATCATTATATGCTCTCGAAATATTATGTTTATTATTTTTCAATATCCTTATAGTTATTTATTTTTATAATTTGCATATATTATGAGATTAAAATAGTTATTGTTTAGTTATAGACTTTTGTCTGGTTAAGGAGGTTATGTCTCAGAGATTAAATTTTATTGCGAAGAATGAGCTCATTTGAATGAACTCCCAAACAGGTTTTTTTGTTTGAAAAAAGTCACACTTGCTATTTTAAATGTTTTCGTTACAACGTACTACTACGAGCAAACATTCGTAATCATGAAATACATTTTAAATCTGCATCAAAATAATGACCACATATTGAAGGGTCAAATTGTCATTTTTATGATATTTTTACTGTAGTTGTTTCTTATAATGAAAAATTATGTCTTAATATACTGACATGTTATTTTTTCAACACGGCCACACCTTGAAGTTTTCGACACGCTCGCCAGGGGAACGCCATGTTTTGGCGGGAATATTTTTCAAGGTGCCATTTTAGATTCTCCATCTTACCATCCATTATGCGGTCCCACAAGCCGAAAGCTACGAATGGCAGTGGGCCCTCGCCACGTTCATTGTGGACCACAATTAGTCGAGTGGGGATGCGGCCTTCCATGTAACATTTAACCTCCCACGCTTTCAGGTTTTGAGGCTGTTTTGAGCGGGCAGGGAGGTTTGAGGCGGTTCCCTTTGAGGCTGACCCTGCAGGAATGGCGTCCGGCGGAAGTTGTCTGCCTTTAACCTTACGCCGAGGTCTCGCCGTAAGACTCGGAGACAGCCCTCATCAGAA
Source organism: Agrypnia vestita (assembly GCA_016648135.1). Lineage (NCBI taxonomy): Eukaryota > Metazoa > Arthropoda > Insecta > Trichoptera > Phryganeidae > Agrypnia > Agrypnia vestita. The sequence continues at coordinate 41,135 of JADDOH010002869.1, forward strand.
TTAGATATGGTTTCCACCATCACGTCCAGTTTGTCACCGAGTTTCACATTGCTGAACTTCGTGCCTCTCAACCACTGTCTAAGCGACAGCCTAATCTTTTAAAGTACTAAAATATTATATTGTTTTACGTCATTTCGAGACGATATATTTGATATTTTCACAATGTTAATTTGTTTAACTATTCATTTTATAATCTAATCATTTGTAAAGTTCGACATATAATGCTTCATGTATAAATAATCGTGCCTTTTAGTTCTATAATAAAGGTTTTTTGAGAACACAACAGCAATCATATCTACACAAGGAAGGATTAATTTTATTTATGTTAGAAAATGTTAAACAATCCTCACTTTCTCCTGTTCTCCTCCCGAGTGGTCGGTGGAACAGTTTCACCCCGTTCAGACATAAAATACATTTCTCAACACTTTTACCAGTTCTTGCACTTTTACACTTCAAAATAATATTAAATGGCAATTCACTTTAGTAGTTTAACTCTTAAAAGACTGTGCCAAAAAATACCTTCAGGGACGTTGGTGTAACACAGCGTTACCTGATTAAAAATCGGCATAGTTTTTAATATGTGATAAAATATACATATATACGATAAAAATAAGTCTTTTTAAAGGTCTCTTTATATAATTATGTAAGGTAAACATACATATTTGCATTATTTTAATAAATTATTATAAAATCATGGCATATCGAATTAGCGTGCGCTTCCGCTGACGTATCATTAGCAACTGAATTCAACGACGCAGTCACCAGTTCGTGCTCTTTCTTTAACTGCGATGTGCAATATGCTTCTCTCTTTTACACACTGGCCGAAAATACGAGAGTAATGAAAAAATATTTTTTTATTAAAAAAATCCGTACATTCTTAACAGTTTAATTTAGTCATTTTGGTGTGAAAATGTCTATTCGATGATTACAAAAAATGTGACGTTTTAGTTTTCGTAAATAAGGTAGATATTTCATATTTTCTATGACAGGTAGACCTACGTTACATCACCGGGACACAGGAGTTAAGTTGCAGACCGCTGTCCTAAACCTACGTTTGCAATACTCTGATGTTTAGATTTTGAAGCTTTTTAAATAAACATAATATTTACCTTAGACTGTAAACACCCGAAGATTCTGGCGGTTTATTTATTTGCGTCATCGTTCGCTGTTTTTCGCACAGCCGTGGACAAATCACAGGGGTCCCAGGGCGCGCGGTCCGAGGCGGGAAGCGGGAAGGTTCCCGCCGAAACGGGACGCCATCCCGCGGCAGCGCCATGTTTCATCATCAGGCGGCTCATTGTAACAGATTGCCGCGCGAATCCCGACATTGCCGGCCGTGTGTCAAAAGAAATGCGCCCAGATTACCGGCGCGGTAAAAAATGTCCGGGATAAATAATGACCGTCGTTAAAAAAAGACGTTCCGCTTTTATTTACCGCGAACCGCGCGCGCTTTCTTTTCGCCGACACGTGTTATGGAAAATGCGCGAGTCCTTCGTCTTCAACAACAAACTCATATAAAAATGGATTGATTGCAAAAAAATGTAAGATAACAGCTTTACTTCCCGGCTTAGTGTAAAATATCTTTGTAATTTACTGAAACACGCTGAGTAAAATTGATAGTTGAAAGAAATAAAAAAAGTAACCCAAAAAAAACTTGATTATTTATATAAATCAATGCTCGTTAGAGTGGCGCATTAGGTAAATAAGTTTGTTATGTATTAATATACATAAGTATGTATGTTTACGTGTGTGATTCAATCGTACGAAGTAAAATTAAAAAAAAGGGTCTTAAAAGCCGCGTAATCGAGGATAATGGAGTCAAAAAGTACAGGAACGGAAAATGACTAAAAATCACATTCGTAACCTAAAACGGAGTAAAAAAGTAACCCATAAAAACCAAGTTTCTATTATACTCCCTTTCTTTGTAAAATATAACAACAATTAAAGACGAATTAAAACACATAACATAACACTAAACTTACAGTAATTTAATGTATTTCTAAAATGTCAGATGTTTTGAGCTTTGATAAGACGCTTCATGCTTTGTGTAGTGAAGTACCTATTATGTATACCGACGGAGTAATTCAAATTTAGAAAATATTCCGCGACGTTATCGGGCTGCTATGCTAGTAATCAAACTTTTCTAATGTTTCCAATTTGAAAAAACCAATAAAATTTCTAAAAATCCGAAATTATACTATAATTATGAATTTTTTTTAACGAAAATTTGATAGATCTTCTTGATCGTCGCCACGAGTTTGCTTGCAAAGTTTCAGCTGGATTGGATCACGGGAAAAAGGTCAAAAATCGATCCAAAGTTTTTTCGATGGCAAGCCGGCAAGCAAGCAAGCAGACGCCACGAGTTAATATAAAGGGAGTAAAAAGCCGAAATATATCAATTAAACACAAATTATTTATTCAAAATGAGCCTTAACACTTTAAAATATTATTTTTTTAAACGCTTCAACAGGTCAAGAGGCCCAAATTACTGAAGTTGTTACGTCATAAAATCCATCCATCCAAGCTTGAGTAAATCACAAAGATTTATTAACGTCACCGGGAATCGAACTCAAAACCCTCGGCGCGGAAAGCCAGTGGCATGCTCACTAGCCTCCTTTTACTACGAGTATAACTACAATTTAAACGGTAAAAAATAAATATTTTATCCTTCAAGACATTTCAACAACCTTTTTCGAATATTTATTTACTAATAAATACAATAATTTCGTTGTCTTTCTATCTATCCATAATGTTCGTAACTTGTCGGAATTGAGTTGGAATTACAACTTTGGATAAATAGAGCGTGACACGCATTCAGCGCGCAACGCAATGGCTCGGGCAACACGCAAGGGTCGCCCCACCAGATTAATAATAATAATAATATTTGGATAATTTATATAGCGCCGTTTTCGCGAATACTCACCTCAAGCGCTATTTACATTTAAATATTATTTTTTTACTATATTAACTTTTAATAAAGTCAATTAAATAAAATGGTTTTCAATTCATGAATTTTCTGCTTTAAAATCCTGAAATTATTGTCCCGTGGTTTCACATGGGTGTACAACTTGTTCTTATAAAAATCAATAAATATATACCATACAATTGGCGACTTGTTTTTCCCTTGGTATTTAAAATGGAATTTTAAAAGCACTATAGTTGATGATGAAAACAATGTTGATAGTTACGAATAGTCGCGTTGACCTAGAAATTTACACAGAAATAAGATGTGTGATAAGAGGGTACTTGCAGTTCCGCAGAAATAGATTTTCCGCTATATAATTAAGATTATTTCTAAAGACATCCCGACGAAAGGCATATGTTTCCTAAATTGACCGAATTGTCAATGAAGAGGTGCTTAGATGCATCTTACTACTATAGTTTCGAGAAGAGCAGTCTGTCTCATCGTCAGATGTAATTATTTGTAAAAATTACTTGAACCACAAAATAATTCCATTTTAATTAATAATGTCACAAACAGTAATCGCGTCCGTTTTATTCATTTATTTTTTATTGAGAGCGAACACTGAATACGTGTCGCATCAATATTCTTAATATTTTCAAAATAAAATGTCTACACGCTGGTACGACTATTCGACAGTCTTGTGAGACCGATTTTAGAATACTGTTCTGTCATTTGGTCGCCGTATACCAATAAACTAATCAATCAGCTCGAAAGAATACAGCGCAAACTATGTAAATGCATCGCCTATCGTACACGATCACCGGGAGATATTGAGACCGTATATAACAGATTTAGAATCAGCAAACTAATCACTCGAAGACAATTGTCTGATCTGACCTTCTTCTACAAATCTGTCAACGGACAGATAGACTCGCCCGAGATCCTGGAACAATTTGGCATTATCACTGCTAGGCCGGATCTAAGAGTGCGTAGATTGTTAGAAACCACTAAATCCACAAAAAGTTACGTGTACAATGGCCCAAGAAATAGGATTGCCAATCTGGTGAATAGCCACTGTGTTGATATCAACTTCTTCGATGAATCATACGTCTCATTCTCATCAGCGGCAAAAAGATTGTTATCACAGTATTAAAATTACCCTCAACCCTATATGATTATACCATGTTGTTACTATGCTAGTATTGTTTTTTTATATATGTGCAATTTTTCTAATCCATTCATTTAAGTCTATTATTTTTGTAAAATCAATGTATATAGCCGATTGGCGTATGAATAAATAAATAAATAAATAAAATAAACGTTTGTGCTTGAAAATAGGACACTTGCGCGTGTGTGTGGAATGGGGCTCGAACCACCGACCATCGGATCACCAGGTGAGAATCAATTACACCAACAAGCTATTCAAATTTTGGGCTTGATTTCTATTTTAAATGTTTCGTTTTGAGAATTCTACCCTATTTTATCACTACGGCTTTTTTAGCATTATTACCACCTAACAAGAAAATTCAAAACCCATCATTCTAATTTCAACTAATGATTATTCTATTATTAAAACTTTCATAAAGAAATATCCTTTGCTTACTACTCTTTTCATGGGTTATCAGATAGTTTTTCAAATGCATCGGCGTTTTCGGCTCTCAAAGACAAGTTCGTAGGGGGAGTAGCCCTATCAGTTACGAAGCGGAAAAATTCCTCTTAAATATTAAACAACTCGTAATGCTTACCTGTCGGAAAGAAAGCTCAAAGCGATTGAACCAATTTGACAGGCTATCGACTAAAGGACAAGACATGTCTTCGATACTTTGTCTCGGAAAGGAAATTACATCAGCAATTTTCCTTTAAAATTCAACCGTCCGTTGCATATTAGGTTAGCCATGTCTTGGATTGTCAGGTTTTCAGGGTGAGCGGTTAGCAATGAGAAGAAGAAATTCAAAATATTTAATATTTTAAATAATACATTTCTATCGTTACATTAGCTGTTTGATTTAATGGTTAAGATCCTCCCCTTTATGATGATTGATTGGGCTTGTTAAAAAGTATATAAAAAATTTAAAATACTAATTTATATTTATAATAACAACATAGGTAGTTTTTTTTATTTTATTTTTTTTTTATTTATTTTTTTATAACTATTATTATTATTATTTTTTTATTTTATTTATTTTTTTTTATTATTTTTTTTTTATTATTTTTTTATTATTTTTTTGTATATATTTTTTAAATATTTTTTATATATTTTTTTATATTTTTTTATATATTTTTTTATATTTTTTATATTTTTTTATAATTTTTTATAATAACAACATATAATAACAACAACAACAACCTATGTACAATTCCTCCAAAATGATCTTTTGGAGGAATTGGATAAGAATCAACTGCCTCCTTATTTCGGCCCAAATTACCTTCATAACTAACTTACCGTCACGCCGTTTCCCCGTGGGGTTAGGCAGAGAGGATAGAGCGCCATACTCTTCTGTCCTGACATACAACTTTCGCTTCATCTACATTCATACATCTTCGCACGCAAACTCGACGGTTGTTCAGGCTTCTAACAGGACCATCTTCCAGCATCTGGTTAATGTGTCACGCCACGTCTTCCGTGGTCGCCCTCTCTTTCCGGCGCCGTCAACACTTGCATCATATATCTTTCTTACCATTCTTTCCTCATTCATTCGCTCAACATGCCCAAACCACCTGAGCGACCCTATTTTTATTCTATGTATTATGCTACGATCAGCTTTACATTCATTCCTAATATATTCATTCTTTACTCTATCATACGTGGATTTGCCACACATACGTCTAAGGGACCTCATCTCCACTGCATTCAATCTACTTTCTTTTCTCTTCTGACAGCTCCAGGCTTTACTTCCATACATTAGTGTCGGTACCAGAACAAAATTACCTTCATCCTTGTTATAATTACCTTAATACTCTCTTAAGTTTCACAGTTAGGAATATATTGTTGTTTTTTTGTTAAGTATAGCTTATTAGTAGTAGGCTGTTATGTTAAATTCAGTTGCTTTCTCTTTGACTTATTTTAGAGTGAATATCGTATTAGCTGTTGAACGGTTCTTTCTGAAACCCAGTTATTGTTTTACCCGTGGTCGGCACTGCCAGCCTCAATGATATCTCTATATTCCTCTTTTATACCTCTTATCGCCAGTCTTCGAGCCCGAGAACATCCAGACTCTTCCAGATCCCAACTATCCGGCACCCAGCAACAGTATCCAACCATCAAAGTCTCTGCCTGCCGATGCTCATTATGCACATGGAAAATACTCTTTCATCCGATCCAAATGCCCAGGTTAATGCTTCGCTCGTCGATGTTGGACTTTGGAAGAGTGTTCTCATCATTCTTATCACTATGTTCTCGTCTCATCATGTGTAAAGAAGTATCCAGAGCATTCTACCTAAATTGAGAGGCATATAATTCTCTTAGACGCTCGTTCTTAGACGATGTGCTATAGAAACATAAAATATTTAATTATGAATGGCTTATCTCAAATTGATAATTTAAAAATAAATCAAAAGATAGCAGCTGGCTAAACAAATGCAAAAAATGACTTTAAGCGGAGATGTAGAGTATTATGAATTTCAGGACAGTTTTCCGTACATTATGCAACTTAATCAATAATTAATATTACTTTTTCTTATACTGGCTGAAGGCCTGTTTGTGCAGAGTTGGACGCCTCTTGTGATGTGGACTCCCAGCTATCTTAACATCTTTTGGGGGTCTTTCAGACCTAATACCCTCTGGTTTCCCATGTAGGGAAAAGTCTGGTAATCTTTGGAAGTCCATTCTTTTCATATGGTCTCTTTAATACCTTGTCCTTTGTCTACCCATGTGACAACCTCTAGGAAATCACATATTTTTCTGACGGTCTCATTTTGTCGCGTAGTCTTGCCAGTTATTTTTCTAACGGTTTTCGTCACTGTGGTTCTAAAAAATGATTTAGTGCGAACTGTGTCAGGTTTTGTTTCGATGCCTTAAGTTATTATCGATCTCACAGGTTCTGTAGATTCGGACTTTACTCTTCAGTTGCATGTCCTTGTTTATCCGTATTATTTTATTCAGACATCCTGGTAAAACAGAAACTTCCATCATTTTACCTTTTTAAGCAAGCTTCTTTCTCTTTGACTTGTTAAGTGAATATTGCATCAGTTGTTGAACGGTTTTTACTGAAACCCCGTTGTTTCTCTCTGATTTGAACTGCCATTTCAAGTTTTGTTCTTTTATATTCTAGTTAATACTTCCAGAGATGAGCGTAGCAGTAATATTCCACTATAGTTTTCTTATTTTGTTGATACTTTTTTTTTTTGATATTAGGAATATAGTGCACATGTGCCGCTCCTCTGGTATCTTTGCAGATTGAAGCTTAGCAGTTTGGTCATCTCTTTTGCAATCATGCGCCCTCCCTATTATGAGTTCATTGTGTATGGAGTCTATTCCTGATGTTTCCGGTTTATAAGTTGTTTAATAGGCTTTATAATTTCATCCTGTTTTATACTGGTATTAATTAAAATTAATATTAAAAGATACTTATTCCAATTTTAGTATGTACAATTTTTTAAAAATTAAAACATCTTACTAAGTTTCTCGAATATTCCCTTTTCTTTAAAGCATTACCAAAAATCTTTATGTAAATATATTTTAAACAAATATATTAGTACAAACAAAAAATCTATGCCTTTATATAAAAAGGACATTATGTTTGACAACCCTGATGCAGAGGGCTCTCGAGTCGGTTTCCCCTTGTAAGGAAAATGCCGGACTGTGTGCAAATAAAGGGAAAATCAATCGATGTATTCGCTGTAATATACTATCTGCAATTTCAATAACCTTTATCAACGTTTTAAATTGTAGATTAGAAACATTTTACCGAATGATAAATCAAAAACTCTTTTTGTATATAATTTAAAAAATGGCTGAATTATTCATGCATTTTATTATATAATCGAATATTCAATTGCAATGTACATTTTTACATAAAACTTAACATAATCTTAATAACTATCATAACGTATGTGTAATAGTCAAAAATTGTTTAAATGCTTAGGTAATAGAGAGATAATAGAACACCATACTCTTCATACTCCGTTTTCTTTCATCATTATTTCATTCACTCTTCGATTATATCAGACAGAGCATCCTCCAATGTTTGTCCTGCACAAGACAGATTCTTTTCGCGAGACAGACATAGTACAATTAGAATTACGTAAAAATTGTACAGATATACATACCTATATAAAAAAAATGTTTTCCTGATCGGTCCACATTTTTCTTCCACATTCGCATTTTTTACCACTCTCACTCCTCTCATGCGATCTACATCTAAACGATCACCATTTACCAAAACCAAAACTATCAACTAGTATTTAATTTACAGAAATGTTTTGGTAAAATCTCGAATAGGATGCGTCTGTGAAACAAGCTGTTTTTGGAGTTTTACCACCTCACCAGGTTTTGAATCCTACATTTTACAAATAATTTACAGAATTGACCAATTTTATGATCTTACAGTGACATATATATGGATTGCTTTGAAAACCTCAAAATATGCTAATATATAAGTATTCCAAAATGTAAAATATAAAAATATTTTATATAAAATTTTAGAGCACTTCTTTATTTACCACTTTGGCACATTGTACATGATAAAAAATATACTCTCAGCTCGATATATCATGAAATGGGTAATATACAGCAACTGTGTATACAATAATAAAGTTACTTTCATTCTCCGATAACCTTAACTTTGTTGGGCAATAAATTACCCTGTGTCCTCGGCCCAACGATCTTGTTTCCCTCGCTTGGCAGTTTACAAACGGTCAGTAAAATATTTTACATTTCGTCTTTTTTGTAGTTTTATGTAAACATTTTTTTCTCTCAAATGTCACATAAATTATTTTGAAATGTCTTTTAGAAATATTATTCGTTTTGGAACCTTAAAAAGCCTCCTCCCATTCTCTGTAACTGATGGGTTGGAAGTAATTTGACGAGAACGAAGCTACTGTCAATTATCTTCACCCCATGTAATATTTCTATTTACGTCAGAATTTTTTCAGTACAGACAAAATATTTCAATGTGATATTTTATAAGAATTTAATTTTATTTATTTATTTGTATTGTATTCAAAATAACACACAATCACTATGAATTAAAAATATTCTTAAAAATTAAAATAAATATAAAATGGAATTAAAAATATTATTTAGGAATATTTTTAACTAACTATTGATTAGGTAATGGTTGCTTGAATATTTTCGACTCATTATCAAAACAGCAGTCTACCTGTAAAATTTTTGCTATAAGCTATGAGCTGTATATGTTTTTTTTTATTTTTAACTGTGAAATATTTTACAAAAATTTTTTACAAAATCTTTCATATTTCTGATATACTCAACTTGAAGTGCTTAGTTGTAGTTCGCTTTAGAGAACACATATAAACATTATTTAAAGACAAAGACGGAATTTGAAATTGAATATAATGCTGCCTATGTTTTACTCAGATCGATGTGATGAAAGACATATTGTCCCGAATTATAACATCTGTACTTATCAAAAATGTCAAAGTTAACAAATATTTAAGCAAAAATAGTCTTATAACACAAACAATAAAGGCCTTATTCCATCAACATAATTTAATTTCACGTGTAGGTATGGAAATAGGACACTTATTTTATTCTACTAGCTTAATTTATTTGAAGCTTATTTCACCTTACGAGGATACAATCAATTTGATTTAATTTTAATTCCATAGTTCCACAAATCAACATACTCATGCCAGCAGGTACCTCATTACTGTAATCTTAATAATCTCGTACCTATAACAGTACATAAAGATATTCAAAAATATGTCAATCGTATTTTTATGGCGGAAGAAATTTAATGACTTTATACATTTAGTGTTCAACCTATCATTTTAATATTTGGAATTAATAGTATTTAATTCTATTTGGAGTGCATAACATTTCTATCTGGGTGAGGGAGTGCTGCAAAAGGTGGAAGGGGAGATAGCAGCTATGTTCTAAAGAATAATTATGCAAAATTTGGGTCAAATCTGCTAAACGATATAGATTTGTATAGCGAACAGTGGCGTGCAGTGGGTATAAACTTGTGCTGTGGTTGTGCTTCCAACGACTTTATATATTATGTTTGAAAAAGAAATATACGCATATACCTACACATATAAGTATAAACATATTTTGTATTTTTTTAACTGTATATAATGATCTGTTCTGAGTATATTTAATCCATAAAAATAACTGCACTTTAAAAAAAGTTTAAAAATATCGCTCATATCATTTGAAAGTCTATAGTCTATTTGTTACAAGAAACATAATCTCGAAAGATAATCAAACGTTCTTCCGGTCGTGTAAACGATAGGAAATTAACTCAGATAGGACTTGTACAGTTTAAAGTAGTGGTGAAAGCATACAGTACTAATCTGTATACTAAACTTTAAAAAAATATTTTTGCACTTACTGCTTTATTCCTGTTTTTTTTTTTTCTTTTTTTCTATTTATTTTCTTTACATTTTATAATATCTAGTCCCATAAAACGTCTAAAAAGAAGTTTGTCTGTAGGTTCATTTTTACAATTGAAAGTTACACTATTACAATATATTAATCATTTTATAAACATAAGAGATATAAAACGAAAACAATTAAGTACAAAAAACAACATAAAAGAAAATTTCAGTACAAAGTAATACATTTTAAGCAAATTAAGAAAAGAGTAATAAATAAAGAAAATAGCAAATTAAAAATACATATAGCAAAAATTAAGGAAAGAGAAAGAGAAATATATATAAATATATACATCACTAATTATTCATTGTCAATATCATAATAAAACACATCATTTCAATATTAATATAGTTCATATATAACTTATGTCGTTTTCTATTAACCACTTTTTAAGTTCTGACACTGATTTTCCAGTTTTTAGGCCTGAGGGAAAGGTACTTTGTATTTTGTTCAAGAACATTGGAACTCGATATTCAAGTGTCCTCAGACCATATTTGTTTGTTATTCTTGGTATTGTAAATATTTGATTTGCAGCACATCTTATGTTTCTGCCATGATCAACTACCTTTTCGTAAATTTCATTTTCGTGATTTTCTTTTGTCAGCAGAAATAGAAGTAGTCCAAGAACTGGCAAAATATTTACGGATGAATAGACTAGTTTAGTATTTTGTCTTTGTTCAAAAACCCGTGGATTTATTAATCTTTTTATGATTACAGTTTGTAGATTTTGTATCGGCTTAATATTTGAGGCCCCAAGATCTTATACCATATCTTAATATTGATTCTACCAAAGAAAAATATATCACTCTTAAAACAGGCTTGGGATAACGTATTGCATCTTGAAAAATCTGCTAGACACAATTCGATTCAATTCATATATTAAATTAAATTACATAATGGATTAGGTCGCTTTACAGTTACAGGAGGAGAATAAACCTTACTCACCAATCTTCATCGAGACAAAGACAACAGGTCCTAATGAAGGCAATCGATCGAATCACCTTCATTCCCCCTCTCGCACCCCGCATCTCCAGCCAAAATGCCTAAAGCTCGCATACGTCATGCGAGCAAGTGCAAACTTGTGTGTAAACCTTAACTGCCCGCGTGTGTGGGCAGCCGATTAATTAGTGCGGGTTTGGTTAAGGATTTAAACTTGGCAGAGCAGGGGCAGCTGCATAGGGGTGGATGTTCTACCTTGCTAACTACCCCAGGAGACCTACAAAGGAAATATCTATATTTGATTATCATAACCGAGTCGTGTCAAAATAAATATGTATGTAGTAATTTAAATACAATATCGTTGTGAGACAGGAATTATTTTCATATATTATGAATTAATAAAAAAAATGGCTTGGCATAAGAAATTAAAGACTGCATATTGAATAGTATTTGATTAAAGTCCATGAATAGCGATTATATGACTTAGGCATGTGAAACGTATAAATAATTGAAAAGATTTAAATATAAAATTTTTACTCAAATCTAGCGTTAACTTTATTTTCAACCATTTGAGTTTATTTAACGTTTAATACAACTTTTGGTCAAAGAAGTAATTTATTTTGCAACTAAACTCTATAAACTTCTTCCTCTAACCTTAAAAAAATTGAAGGATTGAATAGTTTAGTAGAAGATATAAGACATTTTAAAAAGTGTACTAAAAACGACATACACATTTAAAAATAAAATAAATATGAAAAAAACTAGTCCGCCTTAGCGCAGGAACCCTTAATGAGGAAAACTAAGAACACAAAAACCATATTACACACGTATCTGAATAAAACATAATAAAAAAATATTAAACCTAAGACTTTTCGAATTTTTTTTATCAAAAGCATGAAAATGATTGTACTTTTGGGTGAAAAAAAAAATCGCCCATTAAAGAGTATCTCATAAAATTTAATAAGTATCTTCCAATATATATAATCATTAATAGAATTAATAAATACCACGTGTCATAGACTTGTGAAACGTATAAATGAGAAGATACAGTTTAATAAATAATTGTATTCATATTATTAATATAAAAATTCAACATCAGCGGCGTGCACTCAGTATTTTGAAATAAGCTGCACTTAACTGGAATTTCTACAACATAATATGTGTGCGTAATACGATTATATATCATAATTATCATTTAACTTTTCTGATTTTAATTTATCACAATCTTACATTAGATTAATATTTCAGTTTATACAACATACGTTTCAACGTGTTGACTGCACGCGCCTGGTCAACATATCGTAGAACCTGTAAATGGCATCGCATAGCTATGTAAAACGTCATGATATATATGTATCTACAATGTTGGTCGTTCAAAGCAAAGTTCGATAGTCAACACGAGGAACAACAGGCCTAAGACAAGCTCGGCGGGAGGGGGCGGGCGGGGGTAACAGCCCGGGGTATTAATTTGATATACCATTGTTCAACCAGAAGCAGATAATGTGGGAGTCAATGCGCAGTTCAATGGGGGATGTGGGTTTAATACTATTAATTTCAAGTGCATCCAGCGAGCGAATATTCTGATTGAGAATCGCCCAAAGTGAAAGGCTACGGGAGACTAAGTGAAGTTGATTGCTGCCACAAATTGATTTATACGGATAAACTGAGTAACAATCGCTTTTGTTGACGGCGATATTTTTCAAAATACCTTTGTTTTCAATGCAATTTATCTTAAGTTTCGTATTTATTTAATAATTGAGTCCAAAAATATATACATACAATACAAGCGCCCTTGTCCAAATATATAATTGGATATTTGAAATACTAATAATAATAACTTATCCAAATATTATTACTAGTATTTAAAATATCCAATTGATTCAGGAAATATTTACAATCGAGCGTCTATGAAAATCGATGATAATTTTTTTTACTCTCACGAAGAGAAAGCGTAAAGAGAACGAACAGGATGCAGACGTCAGACGCAGAGCTAGTCAGGATTGGACTCTTCAGCCATCTGAGAACCCACAAGCGTGAGGGATAGTCTTCCTCGAATAAGTGGGACAGTCGGTGATTATCACATTCTGTATAGAGTTTTATGGGATATTCAGCCGTGTTTATCTGACCTCTCTAGCCAACGTTTCGGATCTTACAGAAGACTCTGAAAGGCCTTGAAAATTTGAGAACATTTTAATTACAATTGCAAGACGATTTCATCAAAACGTAATGAATTTCTCTAACAAATGCCACAATAAATTTATATCATTTAATTGAATTTTTAGCACGCAATGCCCGAATCAAACAAAAAACTAATCTCTGAAATTGTTATGATTTATCAATGAACTACAATATTTTCAACTTAAAATATGGAAATTAATTATTTTAAATCTCTGTACTATTAATAAGTAAGGATATTTTACTATTCAACTTCCATATATTGCACCTGGCACTGTCCGGCAGAACCTTCCGTGTGCTACATACTACCCGACATAACAGCTAATCGAATCGCTTGTACTCAATCCGCATACTGATTTACGGTTATCCCTTAAATAACATAGTGTCGGTCACCACGACCCAATTGATTTAATAAATATTTTTTACTTGTAAGAGTAGGGTAAAAAAATGTGTAATTTTTTTTTTACCGTATAAAGTCAGTCAGTCTTTAAACCAAAATACAATCCAGAAATTCTATGCAAATATTTTTATACCCACACTTAAAAAACTCTTGAAGAAGGCGCTATGAAAATGCGACTACCTTTCCTCGAGGGCATCAGACTTGAACCGTCACTTGATAGTCTTGTCCCGAGAGACCATCAATCTTCAAAGCTCAAGCATTTAGTTGATTTCTATGTGTTTTAATTCTCTTTAATAATAAGCACCTTTAATAATAAAATAGACGTCGACAAAATCGAAGAATGACCTTCTCTTTCTATCAAAACCTTACTGTTTTAGCAACGTATGTACCATGAATATGTAACGAACGTGTAATTTTTATTCGATTTACGCTCAGATGACATCTCGCTCGATCGCAGATGACAGATCGCACGGCTTGAAAGCGGACGATCTATCGACGTAATTTGACAGATTCGCCTGTTTGTGAAACGTATGTCTAGCCTTAAGCCTATCTTTGAATTTATTATTAGAAGTACTAATTGAATAAAATGTTTAATCAAAATAACATTGCTTATACCTTTGGACATGTACATTATGTAACTGAATCTGATGTTTAAACAAATTGTTAAACCGTTCTTTATGATTCGGTAACATATGTTTACCTAATATCTAACATACCATAATTTCGAAACGGAATATACAAATTTTGTTTTCCATCCTTCATATTTTATTTTAATTTTAATAAAAAAAAAGATATTATTTTAAAATATACACATTGTGTTAATAACGGATCTCCATCAAATAAATATTTGATCTCCAAAATACGCCAAGAGCCTATTCAAAACCCACCGTGTAAAAAAAATATATTATTTGTACATATAAATGTTGTACCTCGTCTATCTTTGTGTTTTACACAATTATAACATTGCACTTAAAACATATGGTTTCATAATAAATTATTCTTTTATTTCTTGCTTACAAATTTAATAGTGTTATGAATGATCGTTGCATTATATGGGTAACAATATTTTTATTTGTTGGCTTAGCTGTTGGGTGCTTACTCCTTCTTGTAGGGGTCGTGTGCTGAACCTTTGTATACATAGGAGCATTAAAGTGAGCTGTGCCAATGTACAGACTTATAGTTTTACGTTATATAATAAATATATTATATATTTGTAATATTTTAATTTTGACAGCTCAAGCTCAAACCTGTTGTATTCGATAACAGTAATTTTGAATAATTTTACACTATTTTCCGGATCCCTTGCTTGCTTGATTACCTAAATAGAAAAGGCAGCTCTGCTCGTAAGTCCTTTGCCCTGCAACTTCACGGATAGTCGTAGCTTTAACTATACATCCTAGTTAACTAACACCCGTAGGGTTAAGCCGGTTCGCAGCACTAAGCGATGCTACGAAGTCAGTTTAATCAACTAAATTAAAGCTACTTGCAGGATTTCGATACCTAAATCGATCGATCACAACACCACGGCAGACATTCATCCGTATTCTGAAAATAGCAATGTCTGGATCTTTAAGATCTTTATCCCAACACTTAATAGACGATAATAAAAATTAAAAATGTCCAGAGCGGATTTTGGAATTCTACGGCTCAAATACATGTATTAAAAGATGATATAAGAAAGATTGTTTCTTACAAACGTATTCATTTCTTCATCCACAGCGTCCTGATGAAATATTCGGCGTTACCGCGTATTCAAATCTTCCCATCTTGACATTTGACAGTTATGTCTGGATCTTTAAGATCTTTATCCCAACACTTAATAGACGATAATAAAAATTAAAAATAAACGAGACATAGCTTTACGTCGGTGTTTGTTTCTGTAAGTTTCTACGTGAGATAGATATAGAGGGAGGGAGAAATATGTAAATTGTTATCTGTCAAATTTTAAGATGGGAAGATTTGAATTAATTTTTATTATCGTCTATTAAGTGTTGGGATAAAGATCTTAAAGATCCAGACATTGTTATTTTCAGAATCGGGCCGATTGACTGCTACATTAATTAACACTAAATTTCAAATTAAAAAATCACATCATGTTGGCAAAGTAAATAAAGCGGGGAAATCAAAACGATACACATATGCAGAATTTTCTAAATTTTAGCGCCCAGTGTAACGTAATTTTTTTTGGAACAATAATTGAAGAATAATGAATAGGACTAATAATACTAAGTGTCGCATTTCCCATTGTGTAATTTCCGTTTACCTTGCCCTCAATCTATGCACATATATAATTGAATAATTAATGAAATCTTGTATTCGCATCACGCCGATCTTTAAAAAACTAAACATTAAACAATTAATTATCCAGTAGCAGCCAAGTATTTTTTCTTTGGTTTGATTTATGTACATCTTTTTAATTGATTAATAAATTTGGTTTTTTACTAAACAATTCGATTAAAACTTGAAATGTCATTTCTGCCTTACTTTTAAACCGGAAAGTTTGAAGTAGCAAATACACTAGAATTGTTCGATCTGGCGTTGTAATATTTATACAGCATAGTCCACCTGGAATATATTCAACATCACGACTATTATAGGTTTGCAACGTCATGTTCATCATCAGATATGAAGTTTTGAAATATTCAATCGACTGTCAAAAAATAAGACGCGATATTGTTGTTATCAAAAAGGTGAATGATTCTAAAAAAAGAGCTTTGAATCTTGTTTAGACTTTTTTCTCTTTGATAAACTTCAATTTGTTCAGCTCTTTCAGTGAAATACAAAGTAATATGAAATATATATATATATATACATAAATTGAAATCTCGGGTAGTAAAGCTAATCTATAAATATATCGAATTATTTTTTCGCTAAATACACGCGAACTTATAGCTGTGTACCTATACATATTAAAAGCTAAGATTTTCTCATTTAATCGTACGTCATATCTACTTTATCAAAATAACAGGATTTCAACTCATTATCTATCTCATTGTCTTCGTAATATAACTGACGGCATCACAGTGCGCTAAGTCCTGCGTTGGCAGAGGGCAGCAATGCGAGCCATTCATTAGTCGGGATCATACCACACCTTGTTAGCATTCTGGCTAACATGTTTACACAAAATATCACAATTTATCATTGTATAGTATAATTTTTTCATACCTTTATTGAAATTATTTTTTCATATTGAAAATGTTCTTTCGTTCTGGGGTGTTTTCAATTTTTACTCCCTTTATATTAACTCGTGGCGTCTGCTTGCTTGCTTGCCGGCTTGCCGTCAGATTTTTGACCCTTTTCCCGTGATCCAATCGATCTGAAACTTGGAAAGTAGACTTGTGGCGACGATCAAGAAGATCTATCAAATTTTCGTTTAAAAAAATTAATAATTATAGTATAATTACGGATTTTTAGAAATATTATTGGGTTTTTCAAATTGGAATCATTAGAAAAGTTTGATTACGGCGGCCCGATAACGTCGCGGAATATTTTCTAAATTTGTATTACTCCGTCGGTATGCATAATAGGTACTTCACTACGAATTTCTAAAATCTAAATTGACTGACAAATATTTTTAGAATTTGATCTTCAAAGCATGAAGTGTCTTATCAAAGCTCAAAACATCTGACATTTTAGAAATACATTAAATTACTGTAAGTTTAGTGTTATGTTATATGTTTTAATTCGTTTTTAATTGTTGTTACATTTTACAAAGAAACGGAGTATAATAAAAACTTGGTTTTTATGGGTTGAAAAAAATTCGTAAAAAGAATTTTTTACGAGCCTGTATCATTATAATATTTTCACACTTCGCCGCATGTCGACGACGGTTCAAATGTTTCAATAACTCAAAGAATGTTTTGTAAACGATCTCGATTAATTGGCGTAATGTGTTACACGTCACACATGATTATTTACTCGGAAAAGAAAGAGTGATTGACTATTTGCGAGCACTATTTGCGCACCTCGCGGTGAGTAATGACACAATGCTCAACATCGAGCGCGGCACCGCGCTGGCACGCGGGCGCGCGCGGCGCGGGGCGGCTCGGGAGGAGCATTTGCGGGAAATTTATGACTCGGCCGTATTTGCGAAGGCATTAAAATTATTTATGAATGTGAATTGTTTTAGTAAATTACCGTGTTTAATGGCCGATACGGGGTGTCGAACCAAAACGCTCCCGGAGGAATGGCGCGCAGGATAGAGTACGTAATGCGTAATTTATTAACACATTTATTTATTTTTGTTTTGATCAAATTTACATTTATTTTCAAACCTCGACAGACTGATTTAAGCATGAGGGTTTCTGTTATACGCAGGGTTATTTGGAAAACATCAACCTCGCAGGACTATATTTCTGCCCCAATTATGAGTCGAAAATGTTCAAGTTATCATGACCTAATCAATAGTTTAAGTAAGTAACTTATATCGATTACGAAAAATTCATCCGTTTCAATACAAGTTAAATAAAATAATAAAAACCCTGAAAAATTTCCAATTGGATTGTTTTCCAATCGGAATTCGAAGGTTTTTATTATTTTATTTGACTTGCATTAAAAGAAATGATTTTTTCGTATTAGATATAAGTTACTGTACTGATAGTCCAACGTTTTACAATAAATAAGTCAGAAATATTGAAAAAAAAATGCAAATTTTGATGTCGCGTATCTCCATAACTGTTGATATAAGGCCATAATAGCTCGAACATTTTCGACTCATTATCAAGGCAGGACTATAGTCCTGTAAGGTAATTAATGTTTTCCAAATAACCCTGTATATAAAGTACGTTATTTTATTTTACCAGCTTATCTTCTATTTGCAGTATTCTGAGGTTTTCTTCTATAGGAGCAAGCACTTGTGTTTAGAAGAGGAGTATGCCGAAATTTTTAAATTTTTATAAAATAAAATTAAATAATTGAAAAAAAATCATAAAAAAGTATATGATTGGTTTTATGTTATATGCTGTTAGAATATAGTTTTATAAATTGTGAATAAAAATACTATTTTTTGTTTATTTTACGAATCTTATTTTAGAATATCACTACTACGTATTTCTAGGTGAGTGTAGCTGGAAACAGAGGTTTTCATAACACGTAGTAGTATGATATTCTAAAGTATATAAAATTGAAATTGGATGTGGAAAAAATACAAAACACCTATAGTGCTTTTATTCATAATTAAATTTTGAAACGTATTTCCACAAAGCAAACGCCACCATATTCAAATTTTTGTTAATATATTTTTTCTCTAAATACATATGAATAGTCATTTAGCACAAATGAGGTGTTACAATTTTGTGGTAGAAATATGTGTTTTTGTCGTGTTCGATTTTTAGTGATATAACTACTCCAGTGTCTTTCTTAAATTATTTGTATTATTGTATTTTATTGCTTAAGTACTCATAGTTTTAGACTATATTTGTAGATTTAATATCAGCGAAATATATGATATGTAATTGTACTTGGGTGGAATCAGTGAACGCTGTATTGTGTTATGTGCTTAAGCTGGCTTACACCAGGCAAGCCAGATCGTAAGCCCTGTTGTCTTCCAATAAAGATTTCCATACAAGCTTTCCCATCTAAACAGCTTCGTCTCTTTATACATAATATCTATAATTTCATTATCATTATCATTATTATAATTTAATCATCATTATCATTTGAGCGTGTAAGACGGATTTTTCAGAAATCAACCTAAACAAAAATTTTATAGCCACAAAGCGCGGGTACACATTTTCTGACTTAGTTGACCTGGGAGCCTACATGACTATTATGTCGTGCGGAGAATGTGAACTTCGTTCATCTTGTAATCACTTATTGTAGTATACTTATATTGTATAATGTATTAATGTTTTATTTCAATGTATCATCTTAAACTGTAACTGTACTAATCACCTTGTCCTAAATGACTATCCATTAGGGTGATTCTGACATGTCGATAGTCTTTAAATTAAAAAAAAAAAAAATTAATACAAATTACTGGTGAAAAAATATGAACTCAGAGCAAATCCTACTAAAAAAAATTAATTCAATATTTGGTTAAAGCAAGTAAAGCCTTCTGATTTGTCAGAGGCTTTACTTGCTTAGATAGTCATGTTGGATGGAACACGATGTAATCATAATTATCAATGTAACAAAATAAATACTCTACATTCAGGGGAAATAAATGACAATAACTATGTTAAAAATGTTCTTTGGTTTTCAAAAATGTTGAGGGTGTATTACATACATCAGCCCTAATGATGTAACCTACATTGGGATCCGAAACCTTGACCACAATGGTCGTAGAAACACAAAAAATATCCCGGAAAACTCTAACCAAAAGAAACGATGGTTAAGTCAATAAAACTAGATAAAACATTTTTACTCATTTAATATGCTTAAAAATCTCGATTCTTTACAGAAAAATAAGTTAAAATCGTGACTGTATTAGCGGGTATTTTCTATAATAGTATGCTCAGGATTTTGAACATTTTTAAAATTACTCGGTTTCTATTATCTAGGAAGGTAGCTGATAATAAGCAGTCGGCTGTATAATATCGCATTTGTCTTAGCATTGTGCAAGTTAATGTCGGATGTAACAACTTACAAATTACACCGGCAGATGTAAACCAGTTATATCTGTAATTTAAGGACCAATTATTTACAGGGAACAACTGTTGGTCTCCTTGCAACGAATATTAATGTCCAAACTTAGGAGCATTATTCATGCGTCAAGGATAATATTTAATAGGCCCCAGGCGCGGGCGGGGGTAGGTAGCAGGGTGCCTACTTCCACGTGTCGCAATGGCTGGAGATTTACGAGCAAAGGGATGTGGCTAACGAGTATCACTCCGATGTAAGGTCAGCTAATGACAGGAGGCTGGTCCCCGCAAAATTCAATTTATATAAAGTTATAAAGTTTTGTAAAATATGTTTGTGGAGGTGGGTGAGCCCTCCGGCTTAGGATGAGTTGACGCGGTGTTGATGATGTAAAGTCACGATGGTTTTACAGAATTTATTTGATTACAAAACACAAGTTATAAAGAATACAGTAGTGTATAAAGGTTACAATTGAAAGGCGCGAAGTTCGAAGGTATGACGGCGAGGGCTTCCGCTGTATCCGAGGAGCCCCGCTGGAGTGAGATAGTCTGCTCTGGAGCCTACCATTTTTATAGTTGTTGCGGACAAAGGACTCGGCGTATTATGCCTTCGTCTTGCTCGGCGGCTCGTGTGTGCAATATTTAGTCTGTTCAGCAATGTGAGTTTATCCGCTCTTCATGCCCCCTGCCATACGTCGCCTTTGTACTCGGTCATTGGTCCGGCTTACATCGTCGCCTGTTTGCCTTGCTCAGCAATTTTGCCTCAACCTCTGTATCGAGGGCAATGGCCTGCCGTCTCGATGTCAGCATCTGTGGTAACTCATTACACGGGTGTCTGTGTGTATGTGTCTTGGGCCACCACATATCATTGTCATTTTTTTTTTCCAGTGTGACCCGCGAACTGTACTCTCGAGAAAGACTATTATTATACACCCAACGTTTCGGACAAATAGCCCAGTCCATTATCAAAGGGATTTTCGCCATGTGTTTTGAGTTCTGTTTTGAATTGGTGGCGAGCACACCCGTTCACACCAGAAGTCGAAATCCACTCTTGCATTTCTTTGCCTTTTCGACCAAGTTGTTATGTATGAATATTAAACGAAAATAATGAAGCCAATTTAATACACAAAATATTAACTTAGTATATGATCATATGCTACATGAATAATCAAAAGTTGATTGGGGTCACATACAGAATCAAATTGCTGTCGAAAAAGAAGAACCAAGAGAATATATTTGGATCAAAGATTATAATGTTTTATAAGTTTAGCAATAAAGGCTAATTTTATTTTATTTTATTTTTATATCTATAAAAAAGATTTACACACGGAATGGAAACAATGAGTTTGTATCTATCTAAAAATTTTAATTTTCATAACCAATAGATTAGAACCAGAAGATTTTTGACTTGGACATTTTTTCCAGTATACTCTACATACGAACAACTGTTTACTGATAAATATGGCTACTATATTTTATCATCAACTTACCATTTACCAGTTAATCTATTTCTAATTAGCGGTATTTTTTATAAGTTAAGAAGACTTTTTAAAAAATTTAATGTACTTAATTATACAATTATACTTTTTAACTATGACATTACATTATGCTATTTAAAGCAGGTAGAATTGTGAATTTTTATTTCGTGTTTGTTTGACAAGAAATTCTTGGCTGTGTATCAAGCCGCTAACAACGTAACGCACGATTTACAGTGGCAGAAGAAGAGAAATAGTATAGATACTTCGATGGTGAAAGTATTATATAAAAGAAAAATTTTATAATTAACAATTAATTACCTTAAAACACTTCAACTATGCTTATTATGTAGTATCAGAGAGAATTATGTCTCTGTCAGCAGGAGCGCAATTCAATAAAATTAGATCCAACCTAAAGGATGACACGTTAAACGTGCTATAATTTTTAAGGGCTCATCATAATTCTACTTCTGAAAGAGAATTACATAAATATCTTGTTCACAGTGCATTACTCTTGTAATATTTTTTTCATTAAAAAGTTAGTCTACTGTGTGTAGTTTTCTGGAATACTCTGGTCGACATTTTGGATCCCACCAAGGCTGATGGTGGACCACCCGTGAAAACCTTAGAACATTTTTAGTTAGTTTGTTCCTTTTATTTTTCGTTTTATATTTAAAGCCATAGTTATATTACCCATTTAATAAAAATCAACATAATTTTTTTTAAATACTTGCGAGATATAAAAGAAAAGAAAAAAGTTGACCGCTACCAGTTGGTTCTGTTCATACTCCGTACGAAAATCTGTATTTTTATTAATAATATACATATATAATATACGTATGTAAAATGGCTCACAAAAATAATATTTTCAAGTGCAATTGATATTTTCGAATCTTAATTTTTTTTTTATTTAGGTACTTAATTTGATACTTGTTATAGATTAAAGCAAATTTATTCGCTGATTGCAGATATATATCACAACTGATAACGAGCATTCTCGGCAAAACATTTTATAATAATCACATTTTTAAGAATTATTCTTTTTTTTTAATAGAGACGCAAATATTTTTATTATTTTTAAACCTAAGCACCTGTGCTCTGAAAATATGACGCACTGCCTAGTCCACCAGATCACTAGGCGAGCGTCACGATTACTTAACCAACAACCTGCACCACTGGAGTTTTTATACATATTTAAGCAACCGATTTTGAAAACAACCGAGGTGGATAATAGCTTTATATATCAATATACAATTTTAAAAAAAAGATATGTTTAGAATCTGATTTTAAATGCAAAAACATATTATGATACAATATTGGAAAATTACATTGAATATCAAAAATTATTGGAATTATGTTTAGTTAAATTATATTTTATTTCAACGATTCCAAATTATCCAATTTAAGAACAACATTACTTATATACATTTCAAAATTGATAAACCATTTTTTTGTCGTTTTCCATCAAATGATTAATCATTTGATGGAAAACGATTTTTAGAATTTCTTATTAAATTAATATTCTTAGAATTTTAGAATTTCTTAAGAAATTCTAAAATTAATTAGTTAAATTAACGTTGTTCATTATAAATTTGATTTAAATGAATAACCACAATGTGTTTGCTTTAAATACATTAAAAAACTAATAGTTTCATTGAAATTTCAATACAATTAAAAAAAATTCAATGAGAAAATCGTAAATTTAGTTTAAAGAGAAGAATCGACGCAGCTCCAGGTATATTTATTTTAAAATGTGTTTAATTCGGCGTCCACTGCGCAGTGTGCAGTGTGTACACGGCGGCAGTTAGTTACGGCACGAATTATAGAGGCCATTACGATTCATTAGGGCCAGTTAAGCTTAAACCGTGTTTGCTCTACTGCTGCGGACCGTCGCGACGCGCCGGAACGGGCGTCGGCGTCCCTCTCTCGCGGCCGGGCGGCGCGGCGGCGCGAGCGGGACGGCGCGGCCCCGGCCGGCGAGGCAAGGCGGCCGGGGCATGTGTAATTAGTGATATTTGCGCGGACGGACGGTATCGCCCGCGATCGTGTGGAGGCGAACGAAAGTCGAGATTGATATGTCAAATATTTTATTCCGTGTCGTGCTTCGTTTTAACAGAGACTTATTTTTAAATGATCAACTAACGTGTTCATTAAAAAATGTATTTTATTCTGAAAATCCCATTAAAATCTGATTAAAAATTCAAAAATATTTTATGAAATTTATAATGTACTTAATTTATTTTTTATTATTTAAACCATCATTTACTATAACTATAAATTATTATTTAAACCAAACGGTACTCTAATGATGAAGGAATCGATAATTATTAATAAAAACTATAAGATATTTCGCAAACAGGACAAATCTAAATATTCAAATTAATAAAGCGGCTTCTGGCACATTACTCAATTAAACTCTACAACATCAGTAATGTTATTGTCAAACATATCTTAAATTCTGATTAAAGTCTGCCAGATGGCATAAGGAGATCCAATTAATTTTTAACTATAATACACAAAATACGACTATTACAAATCCGGCTTTATTTTTAAAAGATACAGATTACTTAATTACCAAGGATTTATGTATTATGCAATTACTGAACATGGGATCAACAGGATGCACGGGTTTCGGAAGAAAAAAAAACAAAGATGGATTATATCTGAAGAGGTACAGTGCAAAACCAGCATTGTCACAGAAATCAAATTTTTGTGCATTAAAAAATACCTACGTTGTTTAGATAAAACTTACATCTCCTGTATATTAATTACACGGATAAATTTGAAATTTACTGAATTATTTGCATGGATGAGATGAAGCGATAATGCATTCAATGACACACGCGTGTCTGTTGCACAATTATGACGCATTTATCCAGGACTGGAGAAAAATGATTCGAAATAGGGGTCACTGAGGTAAATTCTTAAGATCCTCAAGATCCACAAAGGGCTGTAGAACCTGTAGAGAGGTCAGGATAATTAATAATTTTGGAAAGCCTTCCATATTTTCCAGCCGCTATTCACGACTTGTATGTTTCTGAATGTTTGTTAAGCAGCTCTTAGACACTGTGGAGGCAGCGCCCCGATGGCACCACAAGTCCATTATTGCAACATCGGCATTCCTCGGCGATTGCTCCTCAGGAGACCTGCACAGAACCGTTGATCGATGTTTGAGGTAGCGCGGCGTCAGCAGCAGATGGCGCAAGATCCATGGCATGAGCCAAAGACGCACAGCCAGCAGACATTGTCGTCCCCGGGGCATTGCTTCGTACAAACGCCCAGCGAGCAGTTCCTAGCTGACCCACATTAGCGATTTCACCACAAAGAATATCGCACCGCCTTTGTCTGTCGGCCGATCAACTCCATTTACGCTGATTGAAATAAGTCTGAACCAGAGCCGCGTCGGCAATACACGGCTGGAAAGGAATACAAAAAGAGACAATCAGGTATATACATTTTATTCAGATCAATTTCTTCACAACCTAGAAATGAAATCATTTGCTTTTGATAACTAAACAATAATAGGGGAGGGAGGGGCATAGTGGGGTACTTAAGATTCAAACATGCGTACAAGATAAAATATAATGATTAAACAAGAAGTTTTTACTCAATATCATGGTTTAATGCATTGCGAACGACTATGGATATGTTTTTCACGATTACGATAGAAAATCTACGATATGTGAATACATAAATGTAAAATGGCATTTGCCCCGCTGTGCCCCCTTATGTGGGGGTATAGCGGGGCAAATGTATTGTTACTTTAACAACAAAACATATATTGACAAAATCTTACCTTTTTCACGGACAATCTTGTACTTTTAATTATGAAGTCCGGAAGGTACTGCTTCAAAACGAAAAATTAACCACCACAATATATAATTGAGTTCGAGAAAGAATTGCTGTTTAATTTCACGTATTTTTTTTAACGAAAACACTGTTTTTTAGTATTTTTTTTATGTGGGATAAACGGCTATCGAAATAGCATGGATCGCACGTGAAGGTCACGTGCCGACTGACGACCAATTAAAGCGAGCCCTTTGAAACATTGCACGGCGTTTCGTTCGAGCTGTCATAGAGATTGCCCACTGTGCCCCGCTACCCCACAATGCCCCCCCCCCCCCTCCCCTACATAACTTCTTTACTATAATATAATAAATGATTTATATTATTTATTTATTTATTTTTATTTAATTTTAAGTGTAAAATTTTGGTTCGATCGTGCCTCTCTCACTTGAAATATCTGTGTTGAGACAGGCATAATACCATACATTATTTACTATAATACTGCATATGCAGAGTTTCAGCTTGCTTAGAAACATAATTGCAGCGTCAAGCTTATCCCAATTATAATAATTTCGTTGTCTGTCCGTCCGTCCGTCGTAACTTCGTGTAACATCCGTAACTCCTTTAAAGCATAAAAACTCCTTTTTTTTAAATAGAGATGCGAACACGGAATGCGTGTCGCGTCAATATTATTACTATTCTGAAAATAAGCTTAACGCTTGTGCTATGAAAATAGGACTAACTTTCTGGTGTCCTGGAATGAGACTCAAACCACCGACTCATTTTTGACGGGTTACAGCTAGTATGTATTAAACTATCAAGTTACACATAATTCCTGTGTTCTATTTTGTATGACTTTATGTAGAGGACTGAACTGAAAGACACGACCTAGATCCGCGCCATTTTTCAACGCTGGTTTTATCGAAGTTCCTAAATTACTCTAGTGTTTAGGAGAAGGCTCCCGCTTCTCTATTTTTCCAGGCGTTTCCAAAATGTTGTAGATCACCCTATATTGCTATAGGCCGTTCTAGATCCATCGATAGTCTTATTACCAGGAACTCGGACAATGCCATTGCTTTTTCTTTCCATTCCGTGACAAGATATTATGATTTAAGTAAAGAGAAGAAAGTGGTTGGTGGTTCGAGCCCCACTCCAAACGTTTAGCTTACTTTTAAAAATAGTAATTATATTGAAATTAATAATTAGAATGCCTTTTTATTTTTTTAGCATATGTTAATTTTATTTTATTTACCATGCTTTATTTTTTCTATGTATATATTAATTTATTTTCACGTTTTTTCAAAAAATACGTCATATATATTTTACTTATGACGTTTTTTGGAAACGTTAATTAGGTAAGCAATTTAATAAATGTATTACACCAGCTCAATAGTTTACTTGTAGATTGCTGTTATCCGTTACACAACAGGTCTCCATAGAAGACATGGAAAATTAACCACAAGCAAGCAATTATAATAATTTTTCGCAAATATTAGCGTTTTCCGTATTGGAAAAGTAATTAATCCTTGTGACGTTCGACTATTTGAATTTACTGGAACCATGGAAAAATAAGTTTCACTTCAAAAACTTCTAGCGTTCGCATTTCCGACATGCCCCTGTATAAGTATCGAGAGCTGTGCGGTAATAATATCGATTGCTTATTAAATCGACTACGTTTCAGCTAAAAGGTAAATAATTGCCCCAACCGGTTTACTGCGACATCCGATAGCTCGTGGCTTAAATACTAAATTGGATGTCGAATACCGACTCGGTGCCCACTTGCCGCCCCCCACTTCACTAGGGGTGGTCAGCCCCCTACCCTACCCTCCGCGCCATCCACACACGAACTCTGATTTATACAATTAGCGGATTAATAAATACCGACCCATTATTAAAAGGCCATTTCGAGAGGCATTCGAATCAAAGGGTTTTAAATATTTGGAAATTTATTCGACCGCGTTGGTGAATATCGACGTTGGAATAGTTGATGAATTTTTAATAAAATATTTTGAAAAATTTACTCATCTGTATTTTTATGAAGTTGATGTAATATTTTTAAATACTAACAGTCAAATTACTCCACGTAAAACTACTTTAAAAAAATGAATGCCGATTAGATCGGCCGAACTTTTGTATACTGTAAATATTGACTAAAGAGCACTCAATAATTTTAAAAATATAATAGGTATGCTTTTGGCAAATATTTTTACTTACCTCAAGAGAGCTAAGTATAAATATTTGCCAAAAGCATAATAGCATACACATATGTGGAGGTGGATGAGCCTTCCGGTTTAGGAAGAGTTGAAGCTGTGTTGATGATGTAAAGTCACGTTGGTTTTACAGAATTTATTGAATTGCAAAAGCAAAAGTTATAAAGAATACAGTAGGTACAAAGGTTAGAGGTGAAAGCGTGACGTTCGAAGGTATGACGGCGAGGGCTTCCGCTATACAAGCCGGTCTGCTCTGGAGACTACCGTTTTTATAGTTGTCGTGAACAAAGGACTCGGTGTATTATGACTTCGTCTTACACGGCTGCTCGTGCGGGTAATATTTAGTCTGGTCAGCAAGGTTAGTTGCCTCGCTTTTCATGCCCTTTGCTATACGCGCCTGTGTACTCGGTCATTGGTCCGGCTTACGTTTTCGTCCGTTTTACGGATTCAGCGTTCTTATTTCGACCTTTGCGTCGGGGGCGATAGCCTGCCGTGCTTGATGGTCGGCGTATGCTGTGCCTCTTTACACGTGTATATGTACGCGTTTTTGGCCACCACACATACAAAAATAAGAATTTATTATGTATTTTAAAAATATCTGATAGTTATCTACATTACACACTTATACTAGTCAGGTTATGGGTTTGTGTGTATGAGGTCAGAATAAAAGGATCGTGGTATGTAAATGATAAACTACCCCCAAGCCTGTTTACTATTCGTCTGCGTGTATTTCGGGATTCACCATGGTTTACTTGTTTGAAGGAAGATAGAGATATTCTGAAGATACGTAACCAGTAAAATAATTGGTACTTGGAAGCGGCAACAGAGAGGTGGCTTGGCGCTCGACAGCTGCTTTATTACTCACAAACTGGTGGTTAATACCTCTCTGCCAGGTGCATTCAGTTTTGCTCTAATTACCTATTTACCTTCTTTACCTATTCACCTTACACACCTTCAGTGTTTTAATTACCCTTCTTAAGAAAAGCCTAATATTCTTAAATTCGTTTGATTGTCACATGATTTGATGATCTGCTTGAGAATAAAAATAATTTGCCGATTATATTGCGCGATCTATAGAACAGATGCGCTGGCTCCCGACTATTACTAACGGCAGCTCTCCTATCCCAGTAGGCATGCCATTGGCTTTTCACACCGACGGTTCCGGGTTCGATTTCCGGTGAGGTAAATCATTGTGATTTACTCAAACTTGGGTATTTTTGTGATGTTATGACGATAGCCTGATTGTAATAGTGAGGCGTTTAAAAAAACAAGATAAAATTCCTCTAGTGGGCTACTAAGTGTGAGTAAAAGTATTTATGATATTTTGCACGTTTCCTTTTTAGGATATATATATATATATATATATATATATATAATTGGCTGAGCGTCACTCGCTTGTAATGGCGTGAATCAAAATATTTGATGGAAATCAAAAGTATTTATTAAATTCATCATTAATTTTTTTGATATAATTAAAAGAATAATACCCGTGCATGCTTGCAGATAATTAAAGATTATAAAATAATTTAGATTTTATAAACAGTAACATTGCATTGAGGATGAGCACCATATGAAATCATTATCATAACAAACCTTCATAAATGATCGATTTTAAATTATTTTTTAAAATAAAACTTGATCAATCTACACCCAGAGTTACTATTCCTTATTTTATTATTTAAAAAAAATGTTGTATCTATAATCGTTCATTTGAAAAAAAGGGTTGTTAGTGTTTTTATGATTAAATACTCAAAATATGTTATATGTACGTATATACCTATATATACTTCGCAAATGTTGATAAAAACTAAGCTCAAAATAAAAATCACAGAAATAACTTCAAATGGAACTCCGAAAATTATAAAATATTACATTTGTATACCAATCTCACATCTATACCTATAAAAATCACCTGTCTGTCTGTGTGTTCTCTATCTACATCTACATCTACATCATTTGTCCGATTCGATTCAAATTTTGCATAATTATGCTTTTGGACCTGGCGAGTAACATGGGCGACATTTTCCTCCCCCCTATATTTTACCCTTTCCCCATCCACTGAATAAAATTCGATGCAAATCTGTACCGTTCGACCGATCGGACTCAAAATTTGGAAACTTATTCTTTAGGACTCGACGGGTTACATGGGTGATATTTCATTCCTATTCTTTTACCTCTTCTCTCTACATATTTTCGATGCACATCCGTACCATTCGACCGATCGAAAATTTGGAATCTTATTCTTTAGGACTCGTCGGGTAACAAAGGCGACACTTCCCCCTTATTCTACCCTTGGTATATTTTACCCTTGATATATTTTAGATGCAAATCTGTACCGTTTGACCGATCAGAATCAAAATTTGAAAACTTATTCTTTAGGACCCGGCGGGTAACATAGGTAACATTTCCTTCCTCCCCTTTTACCCTTTCCTCTCTCCTGATATAATTTCGACGCAAATTGAAACAAAAGTTCGAATCGAACCTTTGTTTCCCCACACAATTTATTTTCAACTTAATCCTTAACCCGTGCAACGACGGGTAAGAAAGAACCCGTGCAAGAACGGGTAAGAAGAAGAAGAAGAAGAAGAAAGCTAGTATGATATATATTTGCATCAAGACTGGAGTATTCCCGAACACGTATAAAAAAAAATATAATTACTCCAATATTCTTCAAATTTGGTAGCCCGGAAGACGTCTCTAACTGTAAGAATATATTATATCCGTTACGTCCATCAGTATGTCAATTTTGCATGGCAATATTAATAGTTTTTTTTTCAATTTTATCACTTGAAATTGTTTATCACTTCAAACGAGGCAAATTATCGTTATTGATGACTTAATTTTAATATATAATAATATAAGAAATTTCTAATTTTATGTATTTATTAAAATTGAGAACAGATATTTTTTAAAACAACATATGCGCCGCCGATCGGACATTATCGTAAATGTTCAACAATAAATAAATTTGGCGGCAAAAAGCGGCATCCGTTTATCAGGTTGGCGGGAAATGGTCGCCAGGGAGGATGTTACTAATGGCCAGATAGGGCAGCAGAACCCGAAATAGCCCGCATAAAACTATGGATTTTCCACTACGAGTACTATCGCAACTGTGGCTATTTTAATTGGCGAAAAAATATGGAAAAAATATTACAATGAACTACGAAATCTCCAATTTACTGTATTCTTAATATTGCACGCAAACCGCATATGCATGAAATAATATATATGAATATGTACTATTTTACATAAATTAAAAAATGGATTAAAAGTAATGAAATAATTTTAATAATTGCACACATACTTTAAAATTTTTGATATTATGATGATTAATATTTTATAAAATTTTAAATAATAATAAAACAAAATAATAAAATACGAGCTATTTATTACTGACTTCAGCTGTTAATATGTAATGGTGGGTAATATATATTTTTCGTACACATTGCCGCTTTGTACTTTATATTTTTAACTTCTGTACTCATGTTTTGGTGCTATTCCTGATACTTTTAATAATTTGCTACTTGTAACTTATATTGTTTAATGTATGTTCTTTTTAATTTTATGATATATTTTTTTATGTAAAAGCCTATACGCATTGCTGCTCGTTACCTACTCTACATTTTTAATTTTTATACTCATGATTTGGTGCTATTCCTGAAACTTCATATTTCGCTACTTATAACTTATATTGTTTAATGTTTGTTCTTTTTAATTTTATGTTATATTTTTAGGTAAAAGCCTATACACATTGCCGCTATTTACTTTATATTTTTAACTTTTATACTCATGTTTTGGTGCTATACAGATATTGTTAATGTATGTGCTTTTTGAAATTTATTTTATACTCTTTATGTAAAAGCCTAATGGGCGTAAACAAATAAATAAATAAATAAATCATATAACAGATAACATGATTTCATAAAATTCACGTATCACGATGATTCCAAAATCCTTTACTATAAAAAAATACTCGTAATTTTTTATTACGAAGAATTTCCACTCTTCTAAGTTATCAGGAGAAAAAGCACTCAGGAGGTCAACCAGAGTTATCAGGAGCGAAGAAGATGTTGAGGGTGTGTCTCCTTTTATTTTCCCAAGGCGTTTTCCTTTGTCGGATGGAGAGGGAGTGTTGATATAGCGGGTAATATACCTCCTCGTATTTTCTTATCCCCATGTAGGAGATCTTGTATGAAGGTACTTATCAGAAGAAAGCCCTCAAGGCAAACGAATAGATGAACCTCCCCGTATCAAACGGGTGTTTAGAATGTTAAAATATTGTAGTAAAACTAAAGCTGACTTTAATAATTAAATTAAATATATTTATAGAAATAATCTTAAAGTTGTTATCGATTTCATTATAACTCTACGAAAACAAAAAATAACTTTTATTCATCGATAAAAACACATTATAAGGCTATTCATTTTTGTTCATATTTTTTCAACAATTTTATAGTTCTAGTAAAAATAAGCATAGTTTTATTATGAACTAGCAAACTAGCATACATAGTGAAGGCTAATATATGTATAAATAAATGAGTAAAATAATATAATCTATATTTTTGAGCAAAGTGTTCATTTAATATTTCATCTGTATATAATTTCTGATTATAAATGTGTTAAATTTATTTTTTAGTACTTACACTTGAGTAGAATGCAAAGATAAGCTTAACAGAATTTTTTAATGTAATAAATAAATAAATAAGTTACGGATTATACAATAACGGAAACGCAACCCATTTTAAGACTAACTTGTAGATACCAGAATTTTTCGCCATATATGTGTTTAACGGATGACGCGAATAACGGATATAACGGATCGTTATTAACGGCAGCGGATTATGAGGGTGGCCATTTATTACAATTTTTCCAACACTGGTTAGGGGGAGTACTGATTCTATTCCTGTTCCAAATGTGACATCAGATAACCATAAATGAACTTCTGAAATTGCTTTTGCACCTATCTGATACATGGCCGCAAGTTGGGTTTTCAATTTAAACACAATGTAGAAGTTACGCTGGAGAAAGTAGGAAACATTGAAAAAATACTATTATAAAAACAATTTTAATTTTAAATATTTTGAGAAAAAAGGGTAGGTACTGTAAACAAAATATTTTCTACTAAAACATGCATTGGCAGTAAAGGATAATATTTATATCGTCAATATCAAATTACATCATTACTTTTTGTCAAATTTAAGTATAATGAATTTTGTTAACGTAACCACAGTATATATTATATATTAATTAAACCGACGGGTTTCGGATAAAATCGTTTTTTTTATTTCATTACGGTAATAAAAAGAAATCTTAAAAATAAAATAAATACAAATTAAATATTTTAAATACTTACACAAAAAAAGTTTTAAAAAGTAACCCCTAAAAACCAAGTTTTTATTATACTCCCTTTCTTTGTAAAATATAACAACAATTAAAGACGAATTAAAACATATAACATAACACTAAACTTACGGTAATTTAAAATATTTCTAAAATATCAGATGTTTTGAGCTTTGATAAGACACTTCGTGCTTTGAAGATTAAATTCTAAAAACATTTGTCAGTCAATTTAGATTTTCGACATTCGTAGTGAAGTACGTATTATGTATACCGACGGAGTAATTCAAATTTAGAAAATATTCCGCGAAGTTATCGGGCCGCCGTTGCTAATCAAACTTTTCTAATGATTCCAATTTGAAAAAACCAATACAATTTCTAAAAATCCGAAATTATACTATAATTATTAATTTTTTTAACGAAAATTTGATACATCTTTTTGATCGTCGCGACGAGTCTACTTGCTAAGTTTTAGTTCGATTGGATCACGGGAAAAGGGTCAAAAATCGATCCAAAGTTTTTTTGAAGGCAAGCCTGCAAGCAAGCAGACGGCACGAGTTAATATAAAGGGAGTAAAAATACAAAAATATTGATCCTGGCTTTGGAGGCAAATGAAAATACTGGAAATTTTTGATTTTTAATTATTTTAATAAATTTTTATTCACCGAATTTTACTTCAATGAATCTACAATGTTTGTAATTCAGTGAACACGAATTTAATTAATACACCATACTTTTAATTCACTTAGTTTCACAATTAATCACTCTGTGAAACACTTTATGATCGCTTTCTAGAATACTCTGTTTAATTCTTCACTTGAATACTTCGCCCGATATCTATCGCTTTGATTTATCTGCGCATTGGTAACACTGCGTTTGGTTTTAGCGCTGGCTTTGACGCGTCGATTAAACGTCAAAACGACAATAATCCGCCGCGGCATTGGCTCGACTTTTTATACGAAACACGTTGGTTTTTTGAACTTCCGAGACTATTCTGTGTATTTTTAGTTGTTCCAGACGTCTCTCAAATGTTGTACATAATTCCAGAGTTTTATAGGGCGTTCCAGAGAGTTCTATAGAGTTATTGTCTTTGGAATGTTACGAGGGATTCTGAGAGTATGCGATTCCTTCTGATTTTGTTTTAATAATTTTAAGAATAATTCAAGTATCTGATAGTGTGTATATATATATGTTAGTATTAATTTCTTTGGGGGTAACCCGCGTCAAAATCTGGTCCTCAGAAGGACCATTCGTCAACCGACGTTTCGCCTGAATCACAACAGGCATCTTCAGGTTGCTTGTTAATAAATTTCCGTCACGAGGGGCAGTGCGAACACGTCCGTTCGAATCGGAAGCTTATTACCAAGTGAACGAAACGTCGGTTGACGAATTGTCCTTCTGAGGTTTTGACGCGGGTTACCCCCAAAGAAATTAATACTAACATTTCTAACACCCGTGAAAACCTTCATTATAACATATATATATATATATATTTAATAAGAAATAAATAAATGAAATTAAGAGAAATATACAAATATCAAATTATAAAACTGAAAAATTAAATGCTGGAACCTGGATTCGAACAATGGACCTCTGTCTTACGCGGAAAGAGTGTTACCAATTTCACCTACCAAGCTACTTAATAAGTCGTTAATATTTGATAGTTGTATGTTTCTCTTTGAATTATCAATTCACTTATTTATATTATTCCATTTTTATTAGGGAAGTAATCGTAAAGTAAAAAAATATTACGGAACTCGCTTCCGTAAATAAATGAAAAATACAAATAATACATATGCATATATATATATATATGTGTGTGTGTATCGATTGGACACATTAACATCCATAACAATAAATTTTCCGTTTAAAAAAGGTTTTTTCGCACCAAATGAATCGGAGACCCTCGTCAGTAGCAAGTGAGCACATTAGTTGCGCAATTCGGGGCACAAATCAGGCTGACCGCTGGACCAAGAGATTTAGTGGCAGTCACAGGTAACGAGTCTTCTGGGAGCCATGAGGTCCGCCAGATAAATATCCCGATGGCCGGAACGTCAAAAGACGGATGATGTACGGGGCTTAATGGGAGTTCATCATTGCTGCTGGCGGGGAAATTTTAAAAAAGCATTCTGAGTAGTTTTTGTACAACTGTATCTCAACTAGATATTTAAAAAAAAAAAAATTATTTATTTATTTAGTATTCATGGAAGACCAACAGCACAACAGCATAAGATGGCTATATTGATGTCTCCACATTTAGAAATATTTTAGTAATGATAAATATTTATAAATTAAACTAAGGCATGTTAAGGATTATATAACAAGAAAGAATAAAAAATTTAAACAAAAGAAAAAGAAACTTAATTATTAGCAGAAAAACATAGACATGTTAAAAATAATACAAAAAGAATGAACAAGAGGAAAAGAGACTTAATTATTAAGTAGGAAAAAAATTCTGCACTCAAAATTTTTCTTAAAACTTAGGCATGTTAAGAATTATATAAAAAGAAAGAATAAAAAATTTAAACAAAAGAAAAAGAGACTTAATTATAAGCAGAAAAACATAGACATGTTGAAAATAATACAAAAAGAATGAACAAGAGAAAAAGAGACTTAATTATTAAGTAGAAAAAAAAATGACTCAAATATGTATTTTCAAAAATGAATTTTGTGAAGAGAAATAAATTTTTTGTGTGTGTTCTTTTGATATTTATTAATTATGAAAAAAATTAGTGATTTCCTCGAAATCGCAGAATTTTGGAGTATTTTGTGTACGCGTGTAATACCAGGGGCGTGCAGTACAAGAAGCGTGACTTTTTCCTGAGCATAGATTTTGAAAACAAACCGAAACAAGAGATATATCTCGTAATATTCCGATCACAATAATTAACATATTATTCGGATTTTAATATTTCATAATATTCTGCCAGAAAAATATTTAATTTCGATTTTTTTCCCCAAATATACCTAAGGTTAAATAAAATTTATGCTTCTTGTTCCACTGTATGCCCCTGGTAAACACCTACATAATATACCACATTTTTACTTACAACATTCTATATACACATCAAGGATTTTACTAATAAAACCTTAAAATGTCTCGTTTTTTTTTAAGTATTTCAATTAATATTTAAAGTATTACAACTCACGTTAATCGTATAAATAATAAATAAATAAATAAATATAGCTTTATTCCAGAATGTGGGGAGGTTCGTGCAATCCCACACATTCCATATAAAAGAAAATACACACATTAAAAATATTATATAAAACAAAAGAGAAATAGTAAAATCATATAAAATAGAAGAGAAGTATTAAAAGTAATCAAAAGAAATATATGGTAAAATATCGGCTTTAGCGAGCGATGGCAAGTCAATTATGCGGGGCCAGTATCTTTCTCCAGTGTGCATCGATGCTGGATGCTGGAGTAAGACGGGCTTCCAGGATAAGGATATTTCCGGAGCTGTATATCCTTTCCCTCATCCCTGCCACCCTGGATCTTATGAGGGCTGCAAAGTTGGGAACACGTCCCTCAGTGAACATACCGGAAGCGCTGCAATATCTGGGAAGGCCAAACATCATACGAAAGGCGTTGTTATATTGTATGCGAAGTCTTTCTATGCTGCTCTTTTTATAATTTGTCCAGAGTATAAAATCTTATTCACAGCTTTTGTTTAAAGCAATTAAAAATATAAACATGCGCGCGATGTTACACCTGTAGCTGAATCCAAGGATGCTTGCAAAGGCCATAAAGTACTAGTCCTACGGTAAAGATGGACAACATGACCATCTCTATTAATAAGACCAAGACTCAACGCACTTAAAATACCTTAGGAGATTCAAACTAGTCATCGAAAACAAATCTACAGAGAAGATGATGCAATGTAATACCTGGGTGTTGAGATATCTTAAAGGTGATCTTCACAATAAAGTTACAGACCAAATTAATAAGGCTAATAAATTATATTCGGCTGCTTTAAGGACACAATAGAAAAAGGAACAAGTACACACTCATACATAGATAGCAAAGTCCGATTTACAAAACCTATGTCAGGCCTATTATGACATGTATGTATATATACCCGCGGGACATCGCATGCCAGGAAGAGCTACAAAATAGTAAAAAGTTAGCGCTGGTAATCTACTTTCCAACAAGAACAAAAGGCGAGAAGAATTATTTCTTTATACCCATTCTTAAGTTGAATTATTTGCTTTGTAACTCGCGTAAAGGATAAGCACAAAGAAAGCTTTCATTCGTTGTTAATTATATTTGTATACAGAGCAGAATAACTATGTGATGTATACCGAACATGATTTATATAGGGTTGATATGAAGGTGTATGAATGATGCAAAAGGGTCCCGCCGCTAACATTCAGGCTGTCTTCGGTGTTTGTCACGCGTCTATGAATGTAAACGATTACAAATAATAAGGTACAACAGGTAATAAACAAAATAAAAGCTACTCATAGTACCAAATGGAATTTATTCAGTCAAGTCAGTCAAAGACTTCTTTATTTTATTTAGTAACTTAAAAACGAGGCAGCGTACGCCCATTCCCGCTGGGCGAATTCATATTTGCAGGGTTCATAGTCATAAAACATTGAAATAAAACAGATACAAATTACGTAGGAAGAGTATTGAACATTATATTAGTAATGAATAAAATGGTTATGTACAACTTGTAATTTACCTTTGACTTTAATTATTTGTCTACTTGATAGTTGATAACGAGGTCACGTCATGTAACCCCAACATCGACATATTTCACATGACACGACCTCAGTTTAAGAGAGAAATTATTTCGCTTCTGACCGAAAATAGTTTGAGCGTGTAAGACGGATTCTTCGGGAATCAACCTAAACAAAAACTTTATAGCCACAAAGCGCGGGTACACATTTTCTGACTTAGTTGACCTGGGAGCCTACATGCCTATTATGTCGTGCGGAGAATGTGAACTTCGTTCATCTTGTAATCGCTTTCATTGTAAAAATTATTAATGTATTATTGTAAATTGTAATTGTAACTGTACTAATCACCTTGTCCTAAATGACTATCCATTAGGGTCATTCTGACCTGTCGATAGTCTTTAAATTAAAAAATTAAAAATAAAAGAAATAAATATAAAGTTAACAGATCACATAGACAAATAATTTAACTAGGAGGAAAAAAGATAAAATGAAATAACAATTAGATTCACACTAGCATGGGAAATTATGGTTTGGTTTACTTGTCACTTATCAATGCCACTGAACAAAACATTGTTAAATGATTTAATGTGGTGGTGTTAACTTTGTGAAAATCCATTTAACAATATGAATTTTATATTTTTGTGTATTAATAAATGTGAGAAATTGTTGTAGTTGTCTGTCTGTGCCTGTCCATACCAAAAATATATCATCAAAATATCTATACCAAAGTAGAACATTTTTCAATAAACTATTTTAGCAACTAAATAAATTATTTTCTATATAATTCATAAATATATGAGTTTGTCCATTATTATTAGATATATTTATTATCCAATATAATGTAATAAGTCCATTATTATCTAACCATACATTCTCTGAATATTCCCCCTCTCACCACCTAGATACCTTCTCCACTTTCACTGAACCCGCAAACCATACACCTGTACATATTCACTCCCACACACTTCAGTCTACACTTACATGTAGTGATAATCTAAAATCAAACTTAAGGGGGGGTAAGGTTAATTCGTACAAAAAAAGGCATGTTTTTGTGAATTTTTTGTGACGACAAAGTTAAAATCTCTACTTTAACTTTACTAAAACAAATGGTACATTAAAGTATGACATTTGAAAAATATTGTGTAAAATTTTCAAGAAGAAATATTAAAAAATACGGCAATGGCAGCAATTATTCGGACGTGTCTCGGAAAAAAAGTAGAATTGCGGTGTCCATCATAACTTGGTGCTAGATCATCTGAAATCAAAAAATCAAAGTTCATTCGCTAGATAATAGGTTTTCCCAGGTAACGCTGGGAAAGTTTTTTGACATTTCAATTTTTCAATTTTTTGGAACACTTTGAAGGGAAAAACGCGATTTTTTGCGAAAAATATCGACTAATTTGTTATTAAAAAATAAAACTTATTAACAAATTTGAAAAAAAGTCTCCAGCGTTACCTCGTAAATTATGTACAAAAATAGTGTTCAAAATTTTAAAAGGATCGGTGCAGTAATTTTGAAGTTATGATGGACACACTGTAAAATTCAAAATAAAACTCGACACTTATTTTATACTTACACATAATCGTCGATGCCATGTTCACACAGCAAAGAGCTTTCATCATCAGCATCTTTTTGTCTTTATCAACGCAAAACTCTTCCAATACAATAGCACGTCCGGTAGTCCTCAGGTGAGCGCGTCTCTTAGCTGCCCGAGCAGGTATAGAAAATCAGTCTGAGTATCGCTCAAATGTTCATAATTTCGTCAATTTTGCTCCGATTGACTTGAAATTTTGACACAATATTCTTGCGATGTTATACGTTCATTTAAAAAATTAAAAATAAAATGCAACAAAAATGTTAAAAACCTTACCCCCCCTTAAGAGGAGAGATGATGAGGAGCTTAAGAACTCGGTGAGTGGAACTCTATACGAATGATGACGAAGATACTTCGGTACTAAAAAAACATTGCAAAAATAAAATGCAAAAAAAATGTATGTATTACAAGTATTACAAGAAAATATTAGAAATTGCGCTCATATTTTAATTTTAATTTTAATGTACCTACCTACTCTCGTATATAATATTTTAATTTTAATGTACCTACCTACTAAAAAGTAAAATAAATAATTTTCTGCAATTTTTTTTTAATTCACTCTCCAAATAAAAGGTGGGCGCTCATGATATTGATATAGATGGAGGGAATGAGTCCACGCTTTTATTTGGAGAATAAAGCAAAAATTACTGTAAAAAATATATTTTTAGTACATTTAAATATAAGCGTGGTTTTAAAAATAAACTTTCATGTAACATAATTTTCCTAATTTTTAGTTTCAATATTATCCAGCGTACAAAATCACTTCGCTAGGAACTAGTGCCATCTTTTGGTGTGCTCATTAACTAATTTGCAACTCATTTTTTTCTGAATGCACTTGTGTATAATTTAATTTCACCCATATAATTTTATAAAAAATCACTTCGGTAGGAAACTAGTGTCACCTGTTTTTGACCAATTTCCCATATTATCAAATTTTGATTAATTAATTGTGATGGATCAATTGATTATTACTGAATCTGGAATCTAAAAAAAATTAGGTTATATTATAAGTTTAAAAAAAACATAAATCGTCAAGCTGATCTTAGCATAACTGAGTTGAGCGAACGAATGAGGAAAGAATGGTAAGAAAGATATATAATGGAAGTGCTGATGGCGCCAGAAAGAGAGGGCGACCGCGGAAGACGTGGCATGACCAGATTAACCAGATACTGGAAGATGGTCCAGTTAGAAGCCTCATCAACCGGCGAGCTTGCATGCCAAGATGTATGAATGTGGATGAGGCGAGAATTGTATGTCAGGACAGAAGAGTGTGGCGCTCTATCCTCTCATCCTACCCCCACGGGGAAACGGCGTGATGGTAAGCGAGTAAGTAAGTAAAAAAAATCATAAGTTTCCGTTCAGATAAACAGACAAACGGACAAAAATACTAAACAGATAAAGCTAATATAAACGTGGTAAAAAAAACTTGTGTTTTAATTCATAATTTTAAAAATATTGTTATCTCGACACATTCTTAATATAGGAGAGTGTCGTCCAGATTTCCTTTTTACAGAAATGTGAGCACGAATCGCATCGATATTCTTATTATTTTCAAATTAAGCCTAACGTTTGTGCTTGAAAATAAGACTGACTTTTTGGTGTCCCGGTATGGGGTTCGAATCACCGACCGCTGGATCACTAGGCGAGAGTCATAACCACATAATACACCTACAAGCTACTC
The DNA here is from genome assembly GCA_016648135.1 of Agrypnia vestita. NCBI lineage: Eukaryota > Metazoa > Arthropoda > Insecta > Trichoptera > Phryganeidae > Agrypnia > Agrypnia vestita. The sequence goes on from JADDOH010002869.1 coordinate 82,463, forward strand.
AAATTATTTCCACTTGTTGGAATAGTAAATGGCTGTGTTCGTGAAACTCCGGATGGAAATTTACCAGCGACAAGAGGGATGACAAGGGATTTGGTCAGATTTGATATGAATTAAGAATATCGACGACTTTTTGTCTACTTTTACTCCCTTTATATTAACTCGTGGCGTCTGCTTGCTTGCTTGCCGGCTTGCCGTCAAAAAAAACTTTGGATCGATTTTTGACCCTTTTCCCGTGATCCAATCGAGCTGAAACTTGGCAAGTAGACTCGTGGCGTCGATCAAGAAGATCTATCAAATTTTCGTTAAAAAAAATAATTCTAGTATAATCTCGGATTTTTAGAAATTTATTGATTTTTTCAAATTGGAATCATTAGAAAAGTTTGATTAGCAACGGCGGCCCGATAACGTCGCAGAATACTTTCTAAATTTGAATTACTCCGTCGGTATACATAATAGGTACTTCACTACGAATTTCGAAAATCTAAATTGACTGACAAAAGTTTTTTAGAATTTAATCTTCAAAGCATGAAGTGTCTTATCTCTCAGCTCAAAACATCTGACATTTTAGAAATATATTAAATTACTGTAGGTTTGGTGTTATGTTATATGTTTTAATTCGTCTTTAATTGTTGTTATATTTTACAAAGAAAGGGAGTATAATAAAAACTTGGTTCTTATGGGTTACTTTTTTTGAACATCACCATACATTCAAGAGTTTAGATTCTTCTGTGAATCGGCTCTCTAGTTCACGGACAAATTAATTGAATTATTGCTCCATTAAATATCGAATTCACCATAAACAAAGAAAGCGGCGTAGCGCGCGCCGTTTCTGCGCACAGACACAAGTCGCGGCCGGAAATTACCATTAATTATAAACGGGTCGGCAAAGGGATTCAAACAGCGGTAAAAATGCACAGGAAAAACCCGAACCACCGAGAAAATGAACCCGGCTGAACCCGGCCGCTCGGGAAACGTATGGCCGTATCTAGCGGCAATTAGGACTCTCGGGCATAAACGGCTTAACGAGAAAAAATAATGGGAAAATACCGAGAACTGTATTGAGTTACAGGCGGGCTTTCAGCGCGTCAAGGGCGGCCGCTTCAACCTGAAAAGGTATTCAACTTTTGACGTGGAAACTATGCTAAAAAAAAATATTTTCATCCGAATCGTAATTTCGCGCATTTCAATTAAAAGTTGGCCATATGTTTCGGGGCTTCTGTGGCTCCCTTAAAAATATTTTTTTTATCCTGGTGATTTGTCGTAAGCGCATTAATAATAAATAAAGTCAGAAAAATATATCAATTATCAAAAATGTGTGTTATATTTCAGCGCATTTAATATTCTACAGAGGATAGGACACCTACTAAACAAAATATACGAGGCGAGCGTTGAAGGCTACCGTAACAGAGAGCGTCCGTGAAAGGTCTGGCGTGACAGATAAACAAAACATTGGTAGACGGCCCTTTTAAAAGTTTCAAGAAGCGATGAGCGTATATCGGAAGATGTATGAAAGTGGACGAAGCAAGAGTGGTGTGCTGGAACTACCTGCAAACCCTGTTGGAAAATGACGTGATGATTAGCAGTTATTGATTTATTTAATGAAATAATAAATTCGAAATTCAATAAATATGCGTATACAACAGTATGTGAATAAGAAGTATGTATCTTCAGACAAACACTTTTAATAGAAAAATATGTTTAAAAAAAAAGTATGTTAATGTGATTTCAATCGAAAATAAAATTCTAATCCATTTACACACTTATTACATTTTTTAAATAAAATATTAAGGCATGAAAATTTCGTTACATTATTTTTTGTTTTATGTTTCTCAAAAATATTAAGAAATAATGTACGTGCATGGAAATGTCACCGGTGACGTCCGGTTTAAAAATGGCTGCCCCGGAAATATGGAAACAGGAAGCGGTTGCGGAAGAAGGCAGCATCGCATCTCTCCTGGTTCTACTTTCTGGATAAAGTATTAATGACTATCATTTCCGGTTTATCTTGACTTTTTTAATACGGCGATTTTTTAACAGACATTTGTAGGAATAGCGGCAGACTTCCAGTGATGATATAAAAAACGTAATCGTTAGGGGGTGAAATACGGACATTTCTGTACAACACAAATGAATTTTTAACTAAAAATTGATTTCTTCATTAGCTTAAATGAAATTAAAAAATGTTAAATTAAAATTTTCACTTAAATTATTACCACTTTTATCACGTGTTAATAGAATTTATGTTAAAAGAAATCTGCGTTATTTCGTAGACAAAATAATGATTTACTTACAGCTGTTACTTACGGAGAAAGATCGACCTGCGTATATTTTTAATCTATTGTTATGTGGATATTTCTTAAGCTATCAAACCAATAATTCTGATAACTTATCTTTAAACCTTAACTTCTCCGTGTATATGTCTCGTAAGAAGAAGCTGTGACAGATCATCTTCATCATAATAAATATTTAAGTGTCTACAGTTGTTAGCTTAATCTAATCCAAAATGTACTTATTACAAATTTGATATATCGAAGTACGTAATTATTATTTTCTGGCGACTTTGTCAAAATTACTACTTACAAAGTTGTACACTCTTTCTGGTCTATTACGAAGCATTTTAATTTAATTCACGAAATAGTCGTTGCTAGATAGTTAATTTAACTTATTTAATCTTCCCTTTATATTGCGGTGATAAACAAATCCATGTTGAGTGTCAAGACTTATGTGAGTTTTTAAATCTATAAAGCCCACTTTATTACATCATCACTAAATAAACGAGTTATTTTAAGAGAGTAGCGGGAGTATCATTATTTGAGAGTCCGTCATTTTCATTGTTTTTTATTATTCTTATTTCATTAATAATATATATATTTACAATTCTTTTTTTTTTATGTATATACCTCACCAAAAAGAATTACGATTCTTGTGTATGGTGAAGGATAACCACTTATAATCATATAGATAGGTAATCTAATTTATTAGACAATGAGAAAGGTAATATATTGTTTATCTAGGGTATCACAAATCTTAATTAATAATACAATACATAGAATAAGCAGTCAGTTATTATTTATCTCATTCGAGAATCACCATTCTTCTTCGTCTTCATTGTTCAACTAGTACAATAATGGCGCAGGACGGAGGAAGATGGAAGCGCTTTGTTGAATTCATTGAACTACCGATCATCTTAAAGATTAAAGTGTGACAATTTTAGTCCTAGATAAATTATGTTACATTAAAAACGCGTGTTGTAGTAATTTTTTATTAGTTACATTCTCGTAGCCGATGCAGATGATAAACACAAGTATATGTTTTCTAACCATTCATATCAGGAGATGAATGAAAGGCGACGGGGCAAAAGTGGTGTGAAAGAAAGAGACATTCTATCCTCTAGAATCTATCATATCCCTGTGGAATGCGCTTTAAAGGCTTTGACCGTTTTTTTAAATAAAGAAGCGTACTCGGAATATGTATCAGATGAATAATCTTACATTTTCATACTAAGAAAAACTAACTATAACTATAACTTACTATAGCAAGCCAACCCTAATGTATGGAAGTGAAGCCTGGAATTGGCAAAAGAGGAATGAAAGTAGTCTGAATGCGGTAGAAATGCGGTCACTTAGACTCTTGTGTCGAAAATCTTTGGTCGATAGAGTAAGGAATGAACAAATCAGACGTGAATGCAATGCCAGCTGCAGTGTGGTAGATAGAATAAAGAAAGGAGTGCTGAGATGGTTTGGTCATGTGGAACGTATGAACGAGGAAAGGATGGTTAAGAAAATATATGAGGCGAGTGTTGAAGGCAACAGAAATAGAGGGCGTCAAATCAGATACAACAAGTGTTTAAGGATGGCCCCGTTAAAAGCCGCAACAACCGTAGAACTTGTATGAGAATATGTATGAATGTGGCCGAAGTAAAAGTGGTGTGCCAGGATAGAAGAGTGTGGCGGGGTAGGCAGAGAGGATTGAACGCCGGGAACGAGGGGAAACGGCGTGATAGTTAGTTAGTTAGTTAGTTAGCAAAACTAACTGTTTTCTGCAATAAAACTCGAACTCCAGACCTAACTAGATTAACAGGCTACTCTATTAAATCAATTGTGAATCTTTTTAGACAATTGGAGGTAAGGCGAGAGTTTTTGAGTGTGTTGCGATGTTGCGTTATCTGTCTCCGCTATTTGTTATTCCGCGCCGGGGGGGCGGCGAACCGACGTTTGACATTCTGGCTACAAAACGCGAATGGCTAAATCGCTTATCGGCTGATTTGGTCCATTTAACAGGGCCGACATGAGGCTTGCCGGCCGCAAGCATAAGCGCCATATATAAACGCGTCTGCGAGGGGCAAAAAATTTAAATAACGTAACGTCAATTCGGGTAGACAAGTCAAAAGGTGTCGGTCTAGAAATTAAATATTTTCATCTTCTTCAAATATAGCAAAATTATTTTGTGGTGACAATTATAATTTATATAAATTAAAAAAAAATGTTATATCATCAATGTCTTGAAATTTAAAGTACCTTTTTTATTTATACATTTATTTAATTTCTTATTTGGTGTATTAAGAAAGATAATATACATAGGGAAGAGACTTTTAAATAGCCAAAAATGATAAAATAATACAAATGAAATTGAAAACGAAAGTAGTAAAAAGAAAAAATAGATAAAATACTAAGAATTACAATAATTGTAAACTAATAAGTTACGGAGGTAAGAGATTCCAAAGTCCGCATTAAAAAAAATCTTAGTTATGTTCTGTTAATGTTGGGCTGTTAATAAAAAAATTATATAAATTTATTTGCTTTAATAAAAATCGAAAAATTATTAAAATCATGTAGAAAAATTCTGATTAAAATTTTTGTTCATTTGGTGTACACATATAGCTCACGATAAAACAATACCTTACATACCGCAATTTTGTCCAACCCAAGTTTTCTGTGTATTTGTCTTTAAAATATACGGATATGTAAATTTTGCAAAACCTTATATCTAGAAAAACAATTATTTCCGTATCTAATTCCATTAAAGCATTTTCTCGTATTCTATTTATTGTAAAAAATCTAGATATTATGCAGTTTTTACCTCCCCTGTAAAATCTGTTTTAAGTGGGTTACGAGGTATTGTTTTATCATGAGCGATACGTAGCATTTAAATCAAACGCAAACAAACCTAAATACACAAAAATTGTTATGTTAGTTATTAAATTTTACACAAGACTAACCCATGCCAGCGATCAACTATGCTAAAATATTAAATACAAATATGTTTGAGTTAAATTGTTTTGAATACGAATTGATCAATTGAAAATATTTAATTTAATTTAAATAAATTAACTTTGTAAACACCACTTATTTATTGAAAAAACTCAACATGTTTCGAAGCCAATGGCTTCTTCGTCAGGATAAGAAAAAATAAAATTTAAAAATCAAAGTATAGATCAAAATATTAAAAAGTTATATATGGAAAAAGATAATATAAAGTACCTACTTAACATGAAAATAAATTTAAATCATGACTATTTGCAAAAAGGACCTGATTATTTATAACATTCAATTTACTATTTACACTCTTTCTTAGTTCCAAATTTCTAATTGATCAAATTGTGATTCTGTATAATTTGTATGTAAAATTTGTAAACCCTTATTAATATCAAAAGAATGATCCATAGCCAAAAGATGGTTACAAAATTCGGAATAATTATAATTATAATAATAATTATTACTATTTAAACACCTTCAATAAACCTTAAAGAGTGTAAATAGTAAATTGGATGTTATAAATAATCGTGTCATTTTTGCAAATAGTCATCTTTTAAATTTATTTTCATGTTAAGTAGGTACTTTATATTATCATTTTCCATAAATAACTTTTTAATATTTTGATCTATAGCTACTTCGATTTTTAAATTTTATTTTTTGTTATCCTAACGAAGAAGCTATTGGCTTCGAAACATGTTGAATTTTTTCAATAAATAAGTGGTGTTTACAAAATTAATTTATTTAAATTAAATTAAATATTTTCAATTGATCAATTCGTATTCAAAACAATTTAACTCAAACATATTTGTATTTAATATTTTAGCGTAGTTGATCGCTGGCATGGGTTAGTCTTGTGTAAAATTTAATAACTATCATAACAATTTTTGTGTATTTAGGTTTGTTTGCGTTTGATTTAAATGCTACGTATCGCTCATGATAAAACAATACCTCGTAACCCACTTAAAACAGATTTTACAGGGGAGGTAAAAACTGCATAATATCTAGATTTTTTACAATAAATAGAATACGAGAAAAAGCTTTAATGGAATTAGAGACGGAAATAATTGTTTTTCTAGATACAAGCATTTGCAAAATTTACATATCCGTATATTTTAAAGACAAATACACAAAAAAACTTGGGTTGGACAAAATTGCGGTATGTAAGGTATTGTTTTATCGTGAGTTATATGTGTACACCAAATGAACAAAAATTTTAATCAGAATTTTTCTACATGATTTTAATAATTTTTTGATTTTTATTAAAGCAAATAAATTTATATAATTTTTTTATTAACACCCCAACATTAACAGAAAATAAGTAAGATAATTTTTTTAATGCGGACTTTGGAGTCTTTACCTCCGTAACTTATTAGTTTACAATTATTGTAATTCTTAGTATTTTATCTATTTTTTCTTTTTACTACTTTCTTTTTCAATTTCATTTGTATTATTTTACCATTTTTGGCTATTTAAAAGTCTCTTCCCTATGTATATTATCTTTCTTAATACACCAAATAAGAAATTAAATAAATATATAAATAAAAAAGGTAATTTAAATTTCAAGACATTGATGATATAACATTTTTTACTTTTAATTTAAGCTCTATTTCATCCTGTATCTAAGTATAAATTTTGCCTAACTCCATCACAGAGTGTGTTTTGGAGATGATTCTAATGTATAGAAGAGAAGCCCGGCACTGGCAAAAATGAATGAAGGTTGATTGAATATTGTGTAAATCGTGAAACGACCAAAAGCCCAAGAATATTTGGTCCAACGACAAAAGGCCCACGCGTCAACAGATCCAACGATACGACAATGACAACAAAAAATGAAAAAAAATATTATGAAAGAGCTTTTAATAAATTAATATTTTGATGGTTAAGTTAGGTTAGGTTAGGTAAGGCTTAACAAGAATTTAGTATGTGCCGTCGGCGCAATTATATATGATCCTTTGTTTTCTAAGGCAGTTAGTTACCTTGCTAAATAGGACAGAATTCGCGAAAGGTTATGTTCAATATCGTCATCCATTAATTTGATCGGCTACTGTTTTTTAAGATTTTGGGAAAATATATTCAATGAATTCGTCATCATTACCAATTAATTCATTTATTTGGAGCCTTTATATAAAAAAACATTTTTAAATTTTATTCGTTGTCATTATTGTCGTTGGATCTAATGTCCCGTGGACCTTTTGACATGGAGTTTTGTCATTTGAAAAAATGAGCGTGGACTATTTGTCATGATCTGATAGAAATACGGTCACTTAAGCGCATGTTCGGAATATCTATGTACCTACGGCAGAGCGAAAAATGAACAAATTAGAAGCTAATAAAATACTGCCTGTAGGGTAGTCGATAGAATACAAAAAGGATCACTGAGATGGTTTAGTCATACGGATCGCATGAATGAAGAGGATTGATTGAATATTTAATATAAAAAAACGAGGTTTATGACTTGCAGATTGCAACCTAAAAGAATGTGTGCGTCATTACAGTTCTGGCGTCGGTAGAGGAAACGCTTTTAGTTTGAGGAAAGAAAAACCTTAATCCAAATTAATCTGATCACTGACGTTTTAGGGCTAATCGCGTCAATGGTAAACCTTCGATTGTTATCCGATGAGTCTGGTAAAACAAACTATAAGATGCGTCTAGAGAAAGCGTTCTTTTTGGTTTCATCTGTCGTGGGCGTCCAGCCGAGCCGCCGGAGGGCGGACCCGGGGGGCGGGGTAGGCGGGCGGCTCGGTGGGCGGGGCCGGCGCTAAGAATTCCGCCCATACTTTATCCCGACTCCTCTCCGTGGGCGGTGATCACCGCTCACTGCTTCTTCGGAGCTTTGTTCAACGTTGAATGAGATATCTAACAGAATTTTCCAGGTGAAGAAATTAGTCAATTTACTTGGAAACACCTCGATGTTTTATAATTCAGTACTGCAATGATACGAAATTTGTTGGAGTATGTACACATGTCAGTAAGGAGTATGTATTTTAATAAGATTTTGCTAAATTATTATTTTTCCATTCTGAAACATTTTACATGGTCCGTGTCCACTCAGTGAGATAAATCTCTAGAAAATAAATCTCAGTAGCACGCACACTTGTTGAGATTTTGATTTGAATATAAACTCAAAAATCAGCTGTGGAGATTCAAATTCACCCAACTGATGTACGGAATATCATTGGTCAATGGGCTGAAAGTTGACGTACAGCAGGCGTTAAGGGAGACTAGATGCGTACACCGATAGATTACAAAAGTCGAAAAATGTCTTTAAGAACCTTAAGGGAGCAGGATCTCGGTCTTTTTGTTTTCGGGATTTTCGGGCATTGTACTTCCGGGTCGATTTATTGCACCGATGCTAAGTAAAATGGAAAAAAAATGTATTTTTCATAAGCACAAATATTGAATATCTTATTTAAATATTTTCAAAAATATTGACAAATACAATGAATAAGAACTATATAATCTTATTCTTTTTTAACGTGTCTTCATTTGTATTTTTTTTATGTTATTTCATAAAAGTTTATAAAACCTGTTTATTTAAAAATTGAATTTCCGTTATTTATTACCGATCCACGCAAAACGCTAAGACAATAGTGTTTATTGTAAATCTTCAAATTACTTTGTATTATCTAAGGATTTTAATTTTTTATTCATTGTTAATGAAAGAACTCTTTTTAAAAAATGTGTGTAAAAAACATACATATAAAATGCATATATATAATAATTATTTACGTACTATATTTAAATTTATTTTATTACAATTTTATCAACATTATAATTTTATTTGCTTTACTTAATAATAAACATGTTGTAACCTACCGACAATTATATATCTGGTAGAATATTATGGGTGGAATTGGTGAACATTACAGTGTGTAAAGTGACGGCTTAGGCCAGCTGTAATATATGTCATGAGCCCTGTAAACACCCACAAAAAGTAATTTATCTTGAAGGAATAATTACTGGTCGCCGGATTAGTAAGAATTTATCGCAAGCTCCATAAGAAATATTTTAACACAAAGTATACGAAAAAACTATCTATTATATATATATATATATCTATATTAATATATATATATATATATATATAGGTATATCTATCAGTCAAACGTCAATGGCTAATTATATCAAGACTAAATACAAAAATATGAAAATTATCATCAGTAGCATTGTTGTATTAGGCATAAACAATGTGTAAATATACATTTACAATCGAGCTGGTCAGTTGGGTTTCAGAGTAATTGATATCTATCTGATTACGAGCAGATACAAATCTTCTCTTCTCTTTGTGCCGTGTCAGGACCCCATGACGTTGGCGACCACCATGGAAAAGCATCCCTGTCTGTCATAGCTCTCCGACGTCCCTGATGGCAGTCCTCTCGCGAATGTTGCGGAGCCATGACATCTGTCGTCTTCCTATTCCTTCGCGTTTCTTGCCCTTCATAATTACTTGAAGTAGCCTATTGTTATCACTTCTTAGAACATAACCCAAGTATTTCGTCGTTTTATTGTGGCGACCAGCTCGCGCTCTGTGTTTGCTCTCCTAAGTACCTCCGCATTAGATATTTTATCAGCCCAGTAGATTCTCAGCTTGCGTCGGTGCAGCCACATTTCGAATGCTACCAGTCGGTTGAGCATATTGACCTTTATGGTCCAGGCTTCAACCCCATACAAAAGAATGGACCATCTATAGCACTTCATCAGACGCTGCCTAACTTTGAGGTTTAAATTGTGATTGCAAAACACTGTTTTTATTTTGAAAAACATAGAGCGAGTCAAGACTTTTAAATACCTCACCGACGTCATATATCCTGATAAAGGACAACTAAGATGCCGCATGGAGACAGCTCGCGCAGTCAAATTTGAATTCCGAAACAATTTCGTACTTCTATCTTCTACACCTATAAAACTCAATGTCTGTCTGTCTGTTCTCTACACAAATCCACACCGTTAGTCCGATTCGATTCAAATTTTGCATACTTATGCTTTGGGACCCGGCTGGAAAAATAGGCAACATTTCCCCCCTATTCTCATACCCCTCCCCCTCCCCCTCACATACTTTCGATGCAAATCTGTACCGTTCGATCGGACTCAAAATTTGTAAACTAATTCTTTAGGACTCGGCGGGTAACATAGGCGATATTTCCTCCCTATTCTCATACCCTTACCCCTCCCCCTGACATATTTTCGATGCAAATCTGTAACGTTTAACCGATCGGAATCAAAATTTAAAAATTTATTCTTTAGGACTCGGCAGGTAACGTAGGTGACATTTACCCCCTGTTCTCATACCTTTTCCCCTTCCCGTGATATATTCCGGGTGAGTGAAATGTCACGTATGTTACCCGCCGGGTCCTAAGGAATCAGTAAGCAAAATTTGGGTTGAATCGGACGAACAGTGTCTATTTGCATAGAGAACAGACAGACATTGAGTTTTATAGGTAGAGAGATGAAGAAAAAATACAAAAGTTTAACCCAAAAGTATGTGTATAAATAATATGAAAGTAAAAAATTATATTACAACCACAGAAGTAAAAGTATTATACCTACCTATTAATTCTGTCACCTTCGATGGTGATGGTGGTCGATTCAAAATTATGGTGATGGATTGGAAACTATAACATTTTTGTTTAATATGATTAAATTATTTACGAAAAATAGCATAAGGGACGCGTACACAGCCTAGCGTGAGACTTACGTTGTCTCGACCTGCTCTCGGCTAGGGCATTAGTAGGTAGGGACGGAGTTCTAGGTGGAAAAATTCTGGTGGACGGGCTGAAATACATGTCACAAAAGACGGAAAGGAAGACAATTAGACCAAAGACGGGACCGTGGAAAGAATGAAAATCTCAGGCTATAATTATGGATATATGTTTTTTTGTTATTTTTTAATACATTGAGATATTACGGAACGCGCAGAAATGCTCCGTATACATTTTTTAACATTTTAACGCGAGGTATGGTCCGTTCACTCTGTGAAAGTCACTTGCGACTTGGAAATTGTTTAGTGGTATTCTTTTTTCATTTTACAATAGCTATTCGTACCCGGCGTTGCGCGGGTTGAAGATTAAGTTAAAAATAAGATCGTGAGAGGAAACAAAAGGTTCCATTGTATTACAAAGCCTTTACAAAACATGTATACACGTACTCTAGGCTCAGATGGATGGGATGTCCGGGGGGGGGGGAAGTTTGCATATGTTTAGAATATTTATGCGTAATTCGGTAGAACTACGCATTACCCGCCGGATCCGAAAGTCAAACGGTCTAGATTTGTACAGAAAATATATCCGAGGGAGGAGGGGGTGGGGTAAAGGGAGAAGGGGTAAATGTCGCTTATGTTATCCGTCGGGTCCTAAATAATAAGTATGCAGAATTTTAATCAGATCGGTCAAAGAGTACAGATTTACATTGAAATATATCAGGGGGAGAGGAAGGCGTAAAGGGGGAGGGGAGAAGTGTTCGCCGAGTTGTAAAGAATAAGTTTGCAAATTTTGAGTCTGATCGGTTGAACAGTAGAGATTTGCATTGAAAATACATCATGGTGATAGGAAGGGTAAAAGTAAAAAGGGAAATTTCACCTACGTTACCCGCCGGGTCCTAAGGAATAGGTATACAAAATTTGAGTTGAATCGAACAAACGGGGTAGATTTGTATAAAAAACAGACAAATAGACATTGAGTTTTATAGGTATTGATAGTGTATGTTGCTTTTACGTCCAACAGAAAAACAAAAAAAGCTTTTTTTTGGTATCGTTATAAATATTCAAAATTTCAAAATAATAGTTGAAGAACTTTAGCCGGTTAAGATTTTGGACAATTAAGCATTTATATATAGGTATACAAAAACATCCTCGTATTTGAATGCAATGTTGTGCCAAAATTTCAAAGCATTCGGTGAAGAACTTTCAGAGATTAGCGATTTTGTATAAATGAACAAATACAATTTTGTTTATATAGATATTACAAATGTATTTTTACTCCCTTTATATTAACTCGTGGCGTCTGCTTGCTTGCCGGCTTGCCGGCTTGCAGTCAACAAAAACTTTGGATCGATTTTTGACCCTTTTCCCGTGATCCAATCGAGCTGAAACTTGGCAAGCAGACTCGTGGCGACGATGTATCAAATTTTCGTTAAAAAATTAATAAATATAGTATAATTTCGGATTTTTAGAAATTTTATTGGTTTTTTCAAATTGGAATCATTAGAAAAGTTTGATTAGCAGCGGCGGCCCGATAATGTCGCGGAATATTTTCTGAATTAGAATTACTCCGTCGGTATACATAATAGGTACTTCACTACGAATGTCGAAAATCTAAATTGACTGACAAATGTTTTTAGAATTTAATCTTCAAAGCACGAAGTGTCTTATCAAAGCTCAAAACATCTGACGTTTTAGAAATATATTAAATTACTGTAAGTTTAGTGTTATGTCACATGTTTTAATTTGTCTTTAATTGTTGTTATATTTTACAAAAAAAGGGAGTATAATAAAAACTTGGTTTTTATGGGTTACTTTTTTATATTTATAAGTCTTAAATAAATTATATACATATCTTCAAATCATGCAACATGTACAAAACTCTCTTATAAGACACCCAAGAAGGAGTCTTACGTTTTACACGAAAGTAAATTTAGCTCACAGAAAAAGCTTTCCTTTCGATGATCACTGACAGAAATTAGCATCTTTGATGATTATCTTAAATAATATCAAAACGAGTGTCACGTTATTGGAGTCGCATTTTAGTGAAGTATATTTCTGGTGCAGGTTGGCCCAGCAACGCGGGGAGCCGGAACACTAGGTTACACTGGCGGGGGGGGGGTGGCCCGGGAAGGGGGAAGCTGTTAAATGAAGCAGAAGTGCTCCGATAACACACACCAGAACACGTGAATACAAATAGGCAGCTATTTAGGGTTTCCCGGTGTGGGTGGCGCAGCTCCCCGTGTATGAGTGCGATATAAAGGGTAGGTAACCACCGCAAAAAATTGCCGTTTAGCGATGTCGGATAGAGTTAAACATGCGCATATTTTTACGCTCTCATGCGTGCTATGATTTAATATTCTTTCTAAGGGTTGTTCCACGCTGTGGGCTAGCTAGTTAATAAATTTATAAGTGCGCGCAGTAAGAAAGCGTCTGACAAATTCTTTCTTTTTCACAAGTCTTTGATTTTTATTATTTTTAACTAGAGCAGGCCACGGTGCGCAAATACTAAACTAAATCACAAAAATACGCAGGCTCGAGAAAATCTATTAGAAATTTTGTGACCAAACCGGGAATCAAACTCGGAGCCCTCGGTATGAGAAACAAGTTACATGTGTACAAGAATACGAGGAACTATTTATAATAATTACTTTTCAGCGTATTTCATTACAATAGATAGAGCAGTTTTATGTAAAAAAATATGAAGCAATTGAAAAAACTGCAGAAGAAAGCTACGATTATTTCATTCATTGGTAAAATTTTAAAGCGTTTTTAATTAAATGTGACGTGAAATACGTAAGTATACAAACAAATAACATATCTTTTGCAAATAAAAAAAAAAATTAAATTACAAATTTTGTTTGTGTGTGGGTTGCAGTATGTTTCACCTTTAATAAATATTTATTTTTGGCCTGGTTACTTTGCTAGACTCTCTTCTGTTTTAAAGAAGCCAATTTTTAAAACAGATGAGGGTCAATAATGTAGCCTTTCATGATTTTCTTTTCGAACGTCTTATATTATAACTTAAATATTTCTATTCTTATTAAATATTTCTGTTCCATTAATGAAATGAAAAGCTATAAAAATAAGTGAATTAACGTTATCGGATGGGGAGGTTGTTATTAGAACAATATATATTCAGTAAAAATATCACAAAGGATTATCATTAAAGTAATACTAAAAAAAAATCTACATTTCCAACAAAAGATCTCTTTAAATTGTTTCCAGTACCAAACGTAGATGATAGTTTCTATATTAAAAATATGTAAAGAAAAAAACCTTACAGAAAACCAGGAATATTTCAAACTTATGAGAAATGGAAACCAATTCATAATGCCTATATGTAAAATAACCCAAATGCAGCATCTCTATATTTATAAATCCATTAATTACTATAATAACTTACCTATCGAGATACGATGCATCAGTAACCTCTCAGAGCAAATCAAAAAAATTAAAATTTTCCTAAAATTAAACTTAAATTCATAAATCATTTAAACCTAAAGCTTTTTTCAAAATAACTCCTATACTTTCATTATCAATTTACCTTTTTTACTGTATTAATAAATAACTTGTATACACTATGTACCTATATATTATAACAAGGAGTAAGAACTGTGGCTCCCTCATCAGACTCAAGAGCTTCTCTTCACTGATGAAGTCTACATGACTACCAAGTATTTAAAAAAATGTTTAATCTGACATGTTACATATAAGAATAGAATTTACCTTTTTTACTGTATTAATAAATAACTTGTATACACTATGTACCTATATATTATAGCAAGGAATAAGAACTGTGGCTCCCTCATCAGACTCAAGAGCTTCTCTTCTGATGAGGTCTACATGACTACCAAGTATTTAAAAAAATGTTTAATCTGACATGTTACATATAAGAATAGAATTTACCTTTTTTACTGTATTAATAAATAACTTGTATACACTATGTACCTATATATTATAGCAAGGAATAAGAACTGTGGCTCCCTCATCAGACTCAAGAGCTTCTCTTCACTGATGAAGTCTACATGACTACCAAGTATTTAAAAAAATGTTTAATCTGACATGTTACATATAAGACTAGAATTTACCTTTTTTACTGTATTAATAAATAACTTGTGTACACTATGTACCCATATATTATAGCAAGGAATAAGAACTGTGGCATCAGACTCAAGAGCTTCTCTTCATGATGAGGTCTACATGACTACCAAGTATTTAAAAAAATGTTTAATCTGATACGTTACATATAAGAACTGTATTTGTACCACAAATTAAATAATTAAAAAAATATATTTTATCAAATCTTACGCGAGTTCGTTTTTAAAGCTTTTAACAGGGACGTTGATACGTGTATTATTCAATGTGATGACGGTCTCCTCGTCGCTTCTTGTTGGATAATAATTGGATAGTAAAAAAAAAGTAACCCATAAAAACCAACTTTTTATTATACTCCCTTTCTTTGTAAAATATAACAACAATTAAAGACGAATTAAAACATATAACATAACACTAAACTTACAGTAATTTAAAGTATTTCTAAAACGTCAGATATTTTGAGCTTTGATAAGACACTTCATGCTTTGAAGATTAAATTCTAAAAACATTTGTCACAGTTGAAGTACCTATTATGTATACCGACGGATTAATTCAAATTTAGAAAATATTCCGCGACATTATCGGGCCGCTACGCTAGTAATCAAACTCTTCTAATGATTCCAATTTGAAAAAACTAATAAAATTTCTAAAAATCCTAAATTATACTATAATTATTAAATTTTTTTAACGAAAATTTGATCGTTGCCACGAGTCTACTTGCCAAGTTTCAGCTCGATTGGATCACGGGAAAAGGGTTAATAATCGATCCAAAGTTTTTTCACCCGGCAAGCCGGCAAGCAAGCAGACGCCACGAGTTAATATAAAGGGAGTAATAAATAGTACAGCACTGCGCGTCCACTTAGCATACTTCCCCCGAAGCGCCTCCGCCATCCTCCAGCAAGACGGAGGAGGTGTTTACGCCGCACACTTGCCCAGATAAGCAATGGAGCGTGGCGAGAAACTATGATTGAGCAGTCAGCGGCCTTATCTCTGACAGCTGACGGCTTCTCCCGACCGGCGGCGGTAATGAACGGCGCCTGCCGGGTGGCTCTTCCACCGATGCGAGGAGTCAGAATCAATAATGCGCCACCAGCTCGCCAGATGCCGAGGAGGCTTATCGCCGCGAGGAGTTTAAGAATAATGCTCTGATGAATTTTGATTGATGATGCGACTATATTCTTCCTTTTCCGTCTTGACCGGACTGAGCTCTTCTCATAAAAGCATTAATTATTACGGAGTAGTAAATATACATAGCTTACTAGATTATCATTACTCCCTTTATATTAACTCGTGGCGTCTGCTAGCATGCTCGCTTGCCGGCTTGGCGTCAAAAAAAACTTTGGATCGACTTTTGACCCTTTTCCCGCGATCCAATCGAGCTGAAACTTGGCAAGTATACTCGTGGCGACGATCAAGATGATCTGTCAAATTTTGGTTAAAAAAAATTAATAATTATAGTATAATTTCGGATTTTTAGAAATTTTATTGGTTTTTTCAAATTGGAATCATTAGAAAAGTTTGATTAGCAACGGCGGCCCGATAACGTCGCGGAGTATTTTCTAAATTTGAATTACTCCGTCGGTGTACATAATAGGTACTTCACTACGAATGTCGAAAATCTAAATTGACTGACAATTTATTTTTTCAATTTAATCTTCAAAGCATGGAGTGTCTTATCAGCTCAAAATATCTGACATTTTAGAAATACTTTAAATTACTGTACGTTTAGTGTTATGTTATATGTTTTAATTCGTCTTTAATTATTGTTATATTTTACAAAGAAAGGGAGTATAATAAAAACTTGGTTTTTATGGGTTACTTTTTTTTTATTAAGTTCACATATCACATAATTGTAAAAGTGACTTTTTGTAGCCAAACTGTAATATATTTCTCTTTATTTGTAATATTAAATATTTTTCTCTTCAAATAGTGACTTATAATCATGTCAAAATTTGTATTAATTGTTACGTCCTTTGTCTCTGTTACGATGGGTTGATGTCTTCAATAATATTCTATGTAAAGTTATAGCATTTATTAACCGGCTTTTTACAATGTAAGTATAGGTCTATTTATATAAGCTCGCAATTGAGTTAGTGTGGTAATACGCGCGTTGTTTCGCTGGACCCGCACTAATTCAATTGCAAACTTATATGAAAAGACCTATGGTAGGTATTACTATACTCTAAGCCATCACATTAGTGGAAACAAATTTATAGGTATATTTTAGTGCCATTTATAATATTTTTAAGAATAAAAACTTCTACGCCTGTTACTTATTTTGTAATTTCGGTTAAAATTATTATATAAACATAGTATTAAAAATATATTTAATTATATTTAAATGTTATACTTATTGTATTAAAATCTCGTCAACTTTATATTATTACTAGCTGTCCGTACCCGGCGTTGCACGGGTTAAGGTTTAAGTTAAAAATAATCTTGTGGGTTTGCTTTTTCGATTTTTTCCAATTTTGCGTCAC
This sequence comes from Agrypnia vestita, assembly GCA_016648135.1. Classification (NCBI taxonomy): domain Eukaryota; kingdom Metazoa; phylum Arthropoda; class Insecta; order Trichoptera; family Phryganeidae; genus Agrypnia; species Agrypnia vestita. The sequence continues at coordinate 99,991 of JADDOH010002869.1, forward strand.
GAAATTTCATTTGCAAACCTCAGAGTCAAATTCAGCACCCCGAAAAACAAAGGTACCTCACAACTTTTCCGCTAGGGGCCCCTTTGAGCACAAATTGACTAGACTAAACTCGTTTACATACGGTATTGAATTGACCTTAGAAGCCACGCACTGTCGTAAAACTTTTGAATCTAGAAATCCTAAATTGTATTTATTAATTTGCGACAGTCTTTATTTTGTACTGAATATTATTTATAATTTATTTATTACCATAAAAGGCGTATTGTGTAATCATGTCTTATTCAAAATGTTCAAAAAATATTCTATAGGACCATCTTTCAGGGTCAATAATGACGTGTTAATGGTCTATTTGGTAACAAAAAATAAAAAATAAAAATTCGTCTTCTCTGGTGCCAAGGATACCATTAAAGAAAACGACGTCGACTCGTTTTTTTGATCAACAAACATTTATTGATGCCTGGTTGTCATTTTGCATTTTATTGAGGCTTCGCTATCGCTTGAAAAGATTTATTGAATTCTTCGCACTCACTTATTTAACGGCTGTAGCCGCTACGATGCCGCTACGATACGATGAAGCCGGTACAGGGCGTCGCGACGCGGCATCTAACCAATGAACGCAACGATCCTGCACTGGCTCTTAGTAAAAAAATCTGAAATTTTAAAATATTATTAGAATATAAAATATTAAACACAAAAAATGCAAGTTTTAAAATATTTATGAAAACAATAAGATGTTATCGTAATTATCATAAACGTGCAATTGAATAATTCAATCAGATGCATGTAAACTTCATTACTTTTAAAAATGCTTGTTATTAGAGACATTTGTAAATGCATAAAAATATAAAACATTTTACATTAACTACATGTTTCCTTGAAGTTTGTATGTATCTACTAGGGTTTTTCTACTCCAGGATTTTTTTCATTCCCGGGACTCGATTCGCAGCTCTGGATTATTCCCGGGATCACTAGTTTCGTAAAAAAAAAATTGTAAATACAGATTTTGTTTATTTTATATATATACATTGTTAATTTTATACCAATCAAATTTTTATTACAAATTAAACACGTATTGACCAAAAAATACTATTTCTAAATAAAAATACATATATAAAAAATTCTTAATAAAAAAAAAGACATTAATTAAATATAGTGTAGTAGGTATATGTATTTTTTACTTTTTTTTCAGATACGCCATGTGTAAAATTAGTATGGATTGACTTTTTTCCAAATCTTCCTAATATACAAGACATCACATTTCATACACATCTATGATGCGTAGTATTGTAAGCACTACATAACTATATATAAAAATCATCTATATATAAAAATATTATCTTTAAATAAAAAAAGACGTCTTCTTCAGCATTAATTACTACGCATTACACACTAATTTTTACTTCCTTTCTTTTAACTCGTGGCGTCTGCTTGCTTGCCGGCTTGCGGTCGAAAAAACTTTGCATCGATTTTTGACCCTTTTCCCGTGATCCAATCGAGCTGAAACATTGCTTGCAGACTCGTGGCGACGATCAAGAAAAATATATCAAATTTTCGTTAAAAAAAATTAATAATTATAGTATAATTTCGGATTTTTAGAAATTTTAATGGATTTTTCAAATTGGAATCATTACAAATGTTTGATTACTTGCAACGGCGGCCCGATAACGTCGCGCAATATTTTCTATATTTGAATTACTCCGTCGGTATAATAGGTACTTCACTACGAATTTCGAAAATCTAAATTGACTGACAAATGTTTTTAGAATTTGATCTTCAAAGCATGAAGTGTCTTATCAAAGCTCAAAACATCTGACATTTTAGAAATATATTAAATTACTGTAAGTTTAGTGTTATTTTATATGTTTTAATTCGTCTTTAATTGTTGTCATATTTTACAAAGAAAGGGAGTATAATAAAAACTTGGTTTTTATGGGTTACTTTTTTAATTCCTTTCTTTTAACTCGTAGTGCCTGTTTGCTCGACGAACAAACTTTGGATCGATTTTTAACCCTTTTCCCGTGATCCAATCAAAGAGATCTATCAAATTTTCGTTAAAAAAAAATTAATTAGAGTATAATTTTGGATTATTCAAGAAAGGAGTATAATTAAAACTTGGTTTTTATGGGATACTTTTTTTAAATGCGCGAGAATCATACCGCACCGTCTTACCCGCAACCGAAAATGTGCAGCCGGACTACAAAAAGCCTCTCTCCCCGCGGGGACCGCTGCTCCGCGCGCGTACAAATGTGTTTTTAATCTACTATAACGTGCATCTAATGTGAGAATTTACTTTACTGATCTGGCCTGTAAATGGCAAACATAAAGATAGCGAGAGCGAGAGGGCGATAGCGTGGAGCGAGAGCGTTAACAATGAGCCAAAAATGAAAAGGACCAAAAGTACAAAAGCCCGCAAATGAACATCATGCAAGTACCCTCGCTGCTGATTTATGGTTTCAGATGTTTCTGACGGAAAAAGTGTACACAAAGCAGCCATTGCATTACATGTAAATGCTACATTTATAAAGCTGGCTAGATTGAGAAAAACTAATCGGTTAAGTTATTTGTAATATATAATTTAGTAAAGGAGCAGAATAAATTATTTAATTATTTGTTAATTAAATTGATTAAATAATATGTTACCATTGTACAACAGAAATTTATCGCGTATGCAACAAATTAAGATTCTCAATTTAGGAGTATTGTAATATTAGCACGTATTTTTAAAAATAAATATAAATACTTGGATTCAATTAATACTCATTTTGTGAAATAAATATATACATTATATAATAAAATTATACAAAATACGTAAACAAATCGAATAAATGATATGTCGACTTAACACAATCCTCAAAATCAGTAGCATGGATAAAATTACGAATGAAAATGTTATCATTTGGAAATTGATTAATTGATTCAATTAAAAAATTGCAAAACTTAAATATCTGTGTACAGATATTTAAGTTATGTTACAATATTACAGTATACAGACGTGGGCATGATGAATATCAATCGAAATATCAGAGCTTGCAGATCTCATAATAAGGGAAATTTTCTGGATAATGGGGCCCTAGAAGAAAGAACAGTGAAAACACATAAACTTGATACAATACTTTCATCAGTCTAGATTTTTTTAGGATCAGAGTTAACAATGTAATGATGAAGACCAATACGATAGTCAACATCTGTTGAACGGATTAGTTAGATTAATATTTCCCATAGAAAAGTAAATTTAAAGTGAAAACTGATTGAATCTAAATTATTATTATTAAAACGGAAATTATTTATTAACCATTTGTGTTTTATTTTTCATTTCACTGAAATATGGTACCATTAATTTTGTATGCAAGTTGATACTCGTAAAGTCCAACTCAAATCTTGTTTCAATTAATCTTTTTATGTGTTAATTAAAACGGTTATTTTATACGAACCGCATATTTTACTGAGAAGCAAATCTCGACGTTCCGCTGAAGTCTTATTCAGCGTCATCGCGAGAGCGTCCGAGGTCGTGAATTTTACGCACTTTGTTGTGGAGTGTTTACATCTTCTACGGTAGAGGTCACCAGTGTGCAATATATCTATACCAATTAGAAATTAAGATGGGTGGGTGGCAGTTATTAGTGCTTTTTCTTCGAAATCCTCCATGAATAAGTTGGCTACGACTGGAGTTATTGGCGAATTACCTAGATTATTGAGAGAGTTCTTTTAAATATACAAACATCCTAATTTCAATAGAGACGACAGATACAAACTATCAAGTATTTGGCGCCCTGTTCTCACGACTTTGATTCCACTTTTAAGAGACGTCGCAGAAATGCCCTAAGATGTAATTATTACATATTGCATACTGGCGACCGCTAACCTAAAACAAGTGAACACTCCACAATAAAACATATAATTTATGACCTCGAAAGAAATAACCATTTCGGCCGACACCTCCACCGTGATAGGCGCTCTCTTGATGACGCTGAATAGGACTTCAGCGAAACGTCGAGATTTGCTTCTCGTAGAATATAAGGTTCGAAATATCTGTTTTATTTAACACATAAATATGCCCGGCGACCGTGATAATAACCTTATCTCTTTAATCTATTTAACTTCTTCATGTATTAACATTTATTTCCGTATCTTTCACATTAGTATTAAAATATTTATCATTTACTTGAAGAAATTCAAAATTTAACTTCAATCGCGCATATTACTAAAATGAGCATAAAATATGAATGGAAGCCACAATTTGTAACAACTATGAAGACATGCAAGGTATCTCGATCGTATAACGACGTCATTTGGAATAGGTATTTATTGTCGGGAGATTAATATCTCTCTCTCAATCTTAAAAAATGGAAAATCTTTCTTCCTTCGATTTGGACAACTTTATCTTACACCTGATTTCATTGAAAGAATTGTATAAAACACTCACGCTGAATGTTAGCCATTCGTTTAAAATTATCTATAAATTCTGGCATACTGAAATTATTTCTCGCCCTCGGAAAACATCAAACGAGGGTATAAAAAACACCTTAAATTTTAATGAATTAAGTCAAGAAACAAAGCACTTCTATCTCAGAAAACGATAAGATTTCTCTTGAACAAGTGTACTCGACTTGGCAGGAAATAAAAGTCCATGAATAGCACCCTAAAGGGTAAAAAATGACGACACTTTGCGTCACAAAAGAAATATAAGTATTATGCGTTCTTACAGACGCGGCGCGCCGGGTTTTTTTTATGAAAAATTCGATCCTTATATTTTATATCAATATATAACCATGTATATCTAGCGTCTATTTTATTGTGAAATAAAATACCATCAGAAAAATACTTAATAAATTATTAAATTAATTAAATTAATAAATTATCCATTGGCTATGGATCCCGTAACTTCAATTTAGCCGGTATATGTGTATTATATCTCTAATAAAATTTCCAATATGCATATTAAAACAATATTAATTCGTTAGATAAATCATAACTCACTTTATTTCACCTCAATGTGAATGTGTCACTTTTGCCTGTCTTTGCAGATGAGATCGATCTGCATCAGTGTCCTGGATCTGATCGGTCGGTCGTTACACGATCGAGACACCTTGCATGTCTTTAGATGTCATCATAGCTGTTACAAGTTGTCTTCCTTATTATATTTTATGCTCTTTTTAGTAGTACGCAGTTGGATGCGTTTTAATTTTTTTCCAATAAAGGATAAATATTTTAATAATAGTTTAATAAACATTTGTTTGTGTACATTGTATCCTGACGAAGAGGCTATGGGCTCTGAAACATTTCGATATTTTTCAATATATAAGTGGTGAAAACGAAGTTCATTTTTATCAAGTCGCGATAAAATCATTTCGCTCTTTTTGAAGAAGTTAAAAAATTTAAAGCTATCACAAATTATTGGTGTAAGAAGACGATGAAAATTTGGCTTCGAGGAACAACGAAAACAATTTTTATGTCCTGTTGTTTGTCACTGAATACTTTAAAAGAAGGTAGACTTCTTCTAAATATAAAGTGAGACAATTATCCTCGAAATATCAGCTGAAATTTGTCGTGGAAATTACTTGTCGTATATTTTTTCTGTCATTACTACAAATTTATCGCATTCAAAATGAATGTGATAAACACTTTTTTTGTATCTAAACATTATATATAATTATTTGTCTAAAAGAAATATTTTAATAATACCAAACTTATTCCCTAAATAAAGGCTTTTTTTTGCAAGTACGTAATTAAATACACAAAATTTTCGTATTTAAACATTATAAAGAGACATTTCACACTCTTATAATAATAGTCAAATAGATAAATCACAACATAAAATTATTTTTAAGTAATTGTCCTTATTGCAGCCTACTCCTCAATTCTAGTAGTATAATGTATATTATAGATATCTCACAGAGACGAAGCTGTATTTATTATGGGAAAGTAGGTATATAGAAGTCATTTGGGTGTTCATAGGACTTATGACCTATCTTTTTATGGTTAGCTTAAGTGATCACTTTACACAATTGTAACATTCGCCATTTCCACCCATGATAGAATATACCATGCTTATTCATTTTTTGGAAGTTGTATATATGTTCAAATTGCGTGGAAAGCTTTCACATACGAGTTGTAAGCGCCTTTCCATGCGGCCTGTACAAAGCCATTTTCATTCCCCTAAATCCCCACAGATGTCGCTAATGAGAAAATCTACATTGATTTTTTACGGAATTTTGAGAGCAATATACTTTATTGTGTAACCACTTTCCCATAATAAATACAGCTTCGTCTCTGTGAGATATCTATAATATACATTAATTGATTAATAATGTCTCTGTGACATAAATCCAGCACTGTTCTGAAAGATTTGAACAAACTCAAAATATTCTGTCTAGTAGTATACTAAGTACTAATCTCGTATATTCTTCTTCTAGCCAAGAGATTTTTAAATAAATATTGATTATCCAATGGGCTTGATACTCTTTCTCTTATGTCATTAAAAATTGACAAAATATTCGTCAGATATTAATATTTTGAAGAGCGTTTCTACCAAGCAGTACTTATTCATTCTCTCTAATACGCAGATAATAACACGAATTCTACCTGCAAAGAATGGAAAAATAACCAGAATATCCAACTCTTTACATGAAGACGGTCGAATAGTTTTCTACGGGATATTAGGGCACTTAAGTTCCACATGAAAAATTCCCTTATGCACTAGCAGACGACAAAATACACACATTGAAAAGATGTATGGTACATTCTCCTCTCCTCTCCTTTTAGACGCCTGTATGGTTTGCACATTTTTACTCTATTGCCAATAATATACCAAGTTTTTGATGCTCCAAGTTAAGGGGTTTCCAGAAGCTTCTCAAAAGAATTTCCATCAGATACAGGTACGCTCAGTCGGGCGGACAATGCCCATTGTGAATTTTTATATTCTGTTGCGTTTTATAGCGGAATATCTTTCGAGATAAGAAGAGGAAGCGGGACCAATGGCGAGGAGGCAACTCCACCGAATGCCTGATGGTGAATCTTGTATGAATGGAGTGATATTTGAAATACCTGACGACAGCGGAGACTCTCTTATAAAATATACCTTGGACAGTTTTGACCGTAAAGCAAAGGAATTTTTAAGAAGTTGTGCATCGTCTAGATTCTAGATTCTAGATGATGCACAACTAAATGAAAAATATTGTTAAATAATAATTATACAATTCAGAATATTTTGAGTTTGTTCAAATCTTTCAGAACAGTGCTGGATTTAAAAAAGAAAGAAAGAAAGATTTGAACAAACTCAAAATATTCTGAATTGTAAATACTGGTAAAAAGGAATTTAACAAAAATTGGAAATAATATTTCCTGGCGTATCCTAGTGTAATGCAAGTATTCGGATGAATTTCATTACACACAATAAAGTATATTGCTCTCAAAATTCCGTAAAAAATCAATGTAGATTTTCTCATTAGCGACATCTGTGGGGATTTAGGGGAATGAAAATGGCTTTGTACAGGCCGCATGGAAAAGGCGCTTACAACTCATATATGAAAGCTTTCCACGCAATTTGAACATATATACAACTTCCAAAAAATGAATAAGCATGGTATATTCTATCATGGGTGGAAATGGCGAATGTTACAATTGTGTAAAGTGATCACTTAAGCCAACCATAAAAAGACAGGTCATAAGTCCTGTGTACACCCAAATGACTTCTATACCTACTTTCCCATAACTAATACAGTTTCGTCTCTGTGAGATATCTATAATATACACTAATGGAATAATTATACGTATGTGTTTCTGAGCACATACTTGTATAAATGTAAGAAGAGAGAGTTTTCTAAAAACGATAAAAATTTTCGGGGTTATTTTTATCACGCATTTACATATCAGTTTTCCCTCAATGGTAGGTATGCATACTAGTTGTACTAATTATGTTTATATACCATTTATACTAATAAGGTATAGCTATTTAAATAAAATCAAAACTAAGGCTATTATTATTTCTCATTTTACAAATAATTTACTTTTCTATCTATTGTTATACATTTACATTTTTTTTTATTTGCATGCAAAACTTTGATTTATTTTCATGTACAAGAAATCGCATTGCATTATTGTCAAAGTTCTCTGTCGATAATTAAATTTAAATCTTTAATATTTTTCTGGTATTAGGATAACATATGAATCGGTGAGCAGTTGAAATAGAGCTTTTGTATTGTATAATTTCAAAAAATAAGCAATAAAATAAAATTTCGCGTACAATATATGTATGTAAAATTGATTATCTGTATGTTCTTCGTAACAATCCTATACCATCCTTTTACCAATCTTAGATACTCTTTAGGGCACACACAAGCACTCTTACCCCTTCCTTTCGCCCCCCACCCACTACCCCGTTTGAACGTGTATTAATTATATTGCGCGCCACTCTAATTTTGTTCGGTTGTGTTCTAGGACACTGAGAAAAATTTAGTCATTTAACCATCCCTTCGGACACTCACTCTTCCCCTATCTATACCATCGATCACCATTCGTAGTAATACTAAATTTTTCATTCCTCCTCAATCGAAATGTAGTCACCCAGGCTGTGGAACCAACTACTTGCAGACCTCACATCATCGCAGACCACAACTACATATTTTCAAAAGGAGACTTAAGCAATTTTACGTTTTCCAAAAGCTAGTTTATCCCTTACATGTCCCAACCCATCTCCTGCTGTCTCTTTTTCAAGGGGATAGTTTTGTCACTGTAACATAGTAAACCGGAAATATATTTCAATTATACAACTAAATTGTGTAGTTGTTTGAAAAAAAATTGTAATAATATGTGTACAAAAAGAAATACGAATAAATTAACGAAAATACATCAAATATTAGGTCCTTACATATGAAATTGGCGTTTAGTATGGGAGGAACATAAAGCCGATTTTTTTTTATTATAATATATTTATTTAATCAAAGTATGTACCATTGCTATCTATGGATTTTTGCCATCTCATAGGTAGTTCATCGATCCCTTTACTAAAAAAACCATTCGGACGGGAATCAATAAAATCTTTGAAAGCGGTTTGGACTGCCCCATCGGAGTTGAATTTTTTTCCTTTGCAAGAAGTTATCCAAATTTCGAAAAAAATGGTAATCTATTGGGGCAAGGTCGGGAGAGTACGGTGGATGTCTTAGACATTCCAATTGAAGCTCCTCTAATTTGGTAGCCGTCTGTTGTGCAGTGTGTGGTCTAGCGTTATCATGAAGCAGCAGTGGCCTAGAGCAATTAACCAGCCTCGGTTGTTTAGCAGCTAGCTTTTCCATCATGGTTTGCAGTTGCTGACAATAGACATCTGCCGTAATCGTCTGGCCAGATTTAAGAAAGCTGTAGTGAACGACACCAGCACTAGTCCACCAAACGCTCACAAGTAACTTTTTTGGAGTCAATTTTCGCTTGGGGCATGGTTTGGCTGGTTCGGCAGGGTTCAGCCATTGCGATGAGCGCTTCCGATTATCGTACAGGATCCACTTTTCATCACGGGTAATGATTCGATCTAAAATCCCTTCATTATTGTGCCGGTTGAGTAATGAAACACAGCAGTCAACGCGCGTTTGTTGATTTGCTTCACTCAATTCGTGAGGTACCCACCTTTCAAGCTTTTTCACCTTACCAATTTGCTTCAAGTGGATTAAAACAGTTTTATCACTAACACCGCAGCCTGCAGCTAACTCGGATGTGGTTTGCGATGGATCCGCTTCCACAATAGCCTTCAATTCTTCATTATCAACTTTGGTCTCCGGCCGTCCATGGGGCTTGTTCTGCAGGTCGAAATTTCCAGAACGAAAACGTTGAAACCAAAAACGCACTGTGTTTTCTTTTGCGGCACCGTCGCCATACACATCATTAATCCTTCGAGCCGTTTCTGCAGCACTGGTGCCACGGTAGAACTCGTACTCGTAAATAACGCGATATTTCAAGTTTTTTATTTTGTAAACTGAGTGACGCAAAGAAAAAAACAATTGAGGAAAAAACAAATGAATTATAATTTTCAAAACACAAATACATGAGTAAATAGCTGTATAAATTTGGATTTGGAATTCCTAACCAAAGAGAAGATATTTGAGATCAAATTTGCCAGTACGGCAAAACGCCAATTTCATATGTAAGGACCTAATATATATATATATATCACACCGTCTATTTGGCGACCAACATGGGTGAATATGCATCTAAAGTGGCGACCACCGACATTTGGCGACCGGTATACGGTCGTCACTTTATTTTCTGAAATTTTTACACAGTTCAATAATAGATATCGTTACAAGCAACTTGGCAAAATTTGTCCAGGTCGCCAAATCTGTGTGCAAGTGCATGGTTTTGAATATACCAGTTCCGGGGTCTGCCGCTACGCCGGTAGGCGCTAGGTGATATTCACGTCCTCGTATACTGTATTTCATACCTAGCCCTTAGAGGCGTCCGGGAAGGACGTATTCTGCATTTCAAAACTAGCCTTTAAGGGCGTCCGGGAATGACGTATTCTGCATTTCAAAACTAGCCCTTAGTGGCGACCGGGAACAACGTTGTTTATGAAATTTTACTCCCATTGAAGGAATGCGGCGTCGGAGAGTTATTTGCGACGTTGCCGTTTATGTTTGCTTCACACCTGCATGTGATTCTGTTACATATTTCGATCGCTTTGATTTTGTGTTTTGTAATTTAGTTATATTCAAACGTATACCGAGTGTTGACGTCCGCGCGGGCTGGAGAGCATTTTGCGACCGGCCGTATTTGGTGTCCTATCTATTGTAATATTGTGTGAATTACTACCGATATATTTGCGTGAATTATCATCGATAAAATGAAACGGAGCAAAAGAATTGAAAGAATAAAGGAACTTGTTCTTTTCAGCAGTAAGTATCCACATATAAATTTGATATAGGTACTGCTGTATTGTTATTATTTATTGATTTAGATTTCTTTACAAATTTATAAAGGAGAATTTTTAAATATTTATTGTAATGATAGGACTCATAACTTTTTAAAAAGTATCTTTCTCGCAATAGTCGGCTTCTTTAGTAAGATTTAGTTTTATGTTTACTAAATATAGTAAAAATTACATATATCTACATAATACATTAAAATCACCCCCCATCCAGTTGCCGTGCTCTGAAAGATTATACATGATTTTATGTATTTATATTTATGTATAGTGGTAATTTATTTTACAAAATAATAATCAGCTTTTTTTTAATCCTACGGCGTGATTTAAAAGCACGGCGTAGGCTGACAAATTTGATATTTCCTCTCGATGCGATTATTAACATGGCTCACCTTTTTCTGTTTTAATTGTAGATAATACTGTAAATAATGACGAAGATGGAATCTTCACAACTGAAGAACACTCCCTAGTAAACGAGGTAAATAGGTGTATAATACTATCTTCTACCATATTTTAAATATTATTATCTTTCGTGTTAAACAAGGATATACAGTGAAACTCTCTTAATACGTTTTTCAAGGGACCAGCAAATAAAAACTTATTAGGCGTGAGAACATATTAACAGTGATTTCATTATTTTCACATATGATTTACACTTTCTAATTTTGTGTTTTAATTGAAATTTCGTTTATATAATATGAAAATTTAAGGACATCTATTTAAAAAAATTAAGTAGGTATATATATACATTTGTAAAATATTACCTGAGGGTCAGAAAACATTAAAAACCACCAAAACAATAAAAATTTTAGCACTGTCAAAAAATATTTTATTAATAACCATACTAAAAGAAAACCATATAATATCTTATATATGTATGTCACTACCTATGTGCAAACCTTAATTTTAAAAGAAAATATACAAGTTATCTAAATTACTATTGAAAAAAAATACCTATCTTAAACTAATAATATTATTAAAGGAAAAATCATAATTTAAATATAAATCGGTGTATATTGACTAAACATAAACCTCACGAATACGAAAAAAAAATACGAAAATTACCTGTATCTACTTCCCCTGGCTTGGTAAAGATTGCACATTTGTAAAAAAGAACCATTTGTAAATAGTATTCTACTTGAATTCATTTTAAAAATGTATCCCTTTTGATGATTTCTACATAATTTAGTTGTACATCCAACATATCGCCTTGGGCAAACTCAATGGGGCAAAGTTCAAACAACCTGCCAATTCAGGGGCGAACTCGACGAACTTAACACAATAATACATTAAATAACATTCTTTTGAGATTAATAACGATTTTATTTATTTTAATTACGTTTGATTTCACAATACCTGAATATTTTCCCGGGCGCAAAGAATATTCGTGATATTTTTATAGTTAAATTAAATTTGATCCGTTTTTTTGTAACTCAATTAGAAAACAATCGGAGATATTACGTAATGAATATTCCCGATTGTTTCCTCGAAGAAATACAACCAAAATGAAAAGAATTTCGTTTAGGCGAATTAATTTTGCACTGACGTTGATTGATTTTGCGATTGCGACTACTTATATAAAAAATTATCATAAATAATCGCCGCGTAAAATTATTTATTAAATATTATTTCACTTATCAGTATTCAACCGTTCTGTTTTGTTTTACAATTTTTTTAATAGATTTCAAAATATTTTGTTGTTCAAGAGACAAGTTTATTCATGGATAAACGCTAACCGTCGGTCGTTTTATTTTATTTCTCAAGAAACTAATCAAATCAAGCCAATCAAAATTAAACCGGAAGTAATGAATGGCTCCCAATGATATCTATCTTTTTGATGAAAATAATTTAAAAACAGATTTATTTTTTAAGAATGAAAAGAGCATGGAGTAAAAATAATCAAAGAAAAATTAGTACAAACAAGTTTAAAGAATTATTTGCGCTGATCAAAGCCGACTATAAACACGTAACTCGCCAGTCGGGTACGCCGACAATCGCGCGAAAATTATTATACGATATATGAGTACTTGAATTATGAATCGAGTAATTTAAGTGATTAATTGTCTTTAAATTTGTTTAATTAACATTGTACGTCCCGCGAATTCACGCGACGCGAGGCCGGCGCCACATTGCGCAGACGTTCCGTCGCAGATCTTCCATTTTACTACAATTTATCTACATTTTTTTCCATTATATAATACGCACTTATCAAACACACTGCGCGGACATTCGACGAAATGACGCGACCACGACATCCGACATCCCCGCAGTGTGGCGCTGGCCTTTGTTTCACTGAATTTGTCGGCAGTTATTTCACGTGTTTGAAATGATATTGAATGATTTTAATGACCCTAATGAGCGAAATAGACCCAGGAAGAAAGGCAATCCGATAAATAATTAAAAATAAAGAGTATAATTGATATAAATACTTGTGAATTTTAATTAAATTACAGTATATTTTGGACGTTAAATATTGACGAAAATGAAACAAAATATTACAGTAGCACCTACCGAAAGGGCTTCTGGAATTGCAAATTATCAGGTGCACCTGCTAATGCAATTGTGTATTCTCAGAAATGGATTTTTCGGTCAATTAAGAATGTTTGCATAGTTAAGAATGAAAATAATTCAAAAATTAGTATCACCAATGGGGCTCTGCGAGTATTATAGGAGTATATTTGAAAGCCAAGCATTCTTTGTTTATATTGGGGATTAAGTTTTATTGTCTCGCCTTTTCAAATAGTACAGTTTTTGTCAAACTACTTTTATGGCTCTGGAAGAATTATCTATTGTAAGCTGCCCATTTTGTGAATTTTGCGATTTATTTGGGTTAATTGTTTTATTAGCTTATTTAAATACTGGAGGGTTTTTTCAGCCCCTAGAACTTTTATGACACCGCCAAATTCGCATTCACGGCGAAATATTCTGCTGCATGCTAGACGCCCGCACTGTATTTTGTCCGGACCGACGCTACCTACCTACATTCTCGGCTTCTAGAGCGAACATGGCGGACCACCCTTACATTTTTTGTTTCTGTGCGTAACATCAACTATTATGAAAAAACAGAAGTAATTTGCCTAAAACTTGTTGATTAATTGCATATATTTATACACACGTAATGATAAACATAATACAATATCTATTCATACAATTAATTACTATGAATAATTAATAAGATAAGACGCGCATGGTGATTCTTAGGCTTTCCAAGGATTTTCGGTTCGAATGCAAAATGATGGCCGGTATCCAGAAAATGCTCAGCCAGTGCTGATTTTTGTGCGTCTTATCAAGGAAGCACTAGAAATTTACAAGCATCCGATAAACATTAATAGAGATGATGGTCTCAAATTAAAAACATCTTGGTATCCGGCGCTTCAAAGTCATTCTCGTCGCAGACTCCGCAGAGATAGTGATCAGACAACAGATGAATCATACATACAACACAATACAAACACATCATGACTTCGGCACGGTATTGCAAGCTGATACTTAACCACAACACCAACATTCAAGACAACACATCAGCCCTGATGATGGACCCTGCAATGGGATCCGTAACGTCGGCCCGAAAGGTCGTAACAACACGGCATAATACCCCAGTAAACACAAACTTGAAGATGTATGGGACTTTTTCGGGACCGCAAAGTTTAAACTTATTTTGCGGGAGAACTTATTAAAAGTGAATTTATTAAGCGAGTTTCACTGTATTTCAAAGATATTAAAGAGTTAAGGTTGTTATTACGGTCGTTAGAGATATTTAACTGTAACTGGTTGCGGATATTTTATACGAACCATATGTTTTACCGAGAAACGATTCTCGACGTTTCGTTGAATCCTTATTCAATGTCATCAGGAGGACGACCTTTACCCTAGGAGGTAGAGGGCAGACTGATTACTGCTTTCGAGAGCGTAAATTATATGCACTTTGTTGTGGAGTGTTCACTTCTTCTACAATAAAGGTCGCCAGTGTGTAATATGTATTAGTTACTTCGGTGGACTTTACGGCGACGTCTCTCAAGGGTTGAATCAATTTCGTAAGAAATAGTTTGATAGTTTGTAACTGTCATCTCTATTGAAATTGGGATGTTTGTATATTTCAATGGACTCCCAGACTAATCTGGGTTTAAGGTGCGGTTCTGTTGATAATATTTTTGTCTTGTCAACGTTGATGATGTTGAATAAGCATTCAACGATACGTCGAAAATCGTTTCTCGGAAAAACATACGGTTTGTATAAAATATCCGCAACTATTTACAGTTAAATATTTCAAAGTAATAAGTAAGTAATAAAAATAAATTAAAGAAACCTGGAACGGGCGAGTCTGACGGCCGCCATGTGGCACTCCACGTGGACCACATTGAAGTGGGTGACGGTGGTGTAGCCCAATGTCTTCCGTGGCTTCACTTCGAACTCCTCCACTCCACAGCGCTTTGTAAATGTGTATATCCCCAACACCTACGCAATGATAAATTATTAGGCTCGATAAATTTTATTTGATAGAGAAGAAAGTAATAGAAGTTTATTCTAAGTCGCAAGGTAACCAAGCTTAAACTTGAGGTTTTGTATACTTGGGTTGCAATGTAAATGAAAGATGGGATCGTTCTGTTGAAATTAAATGCCGCATTTAGCAAGCTCGTGTAACCCTTATCGCATGAAAAAATGGGAATGGTCAAATGTTACGTGTTCTCCTTATCATTTTATGGAATGGAGGCATGGACGCTTGCCGAAAAATTGACAAGGCGCCTTGAAGCATTTGAAATATAGATCTACAGAAGAATACTCAAAATCAGCTGGATGGACAGAATTACGAATGAAGGTGTTACGCTTCGGATGAATAAAAAAACTAACCCATAAAAACCAAGCTTTTATTATACTCCCTTTCTCACTGCACACACACATTACTTCGAAAAATCCAAAATTATACTACGATTATTAATTTTTTTTAAAATGAAAATTTGTTACATCATTTTTATAGTCGCCACGAGTCTGCCTGCAAAGTTTCAGTTCGTTTGGATCACGGGAAAAGGGTTAAAAATCGATACAAAGTTTTTCCGGCAGACAACAAACTGCAGACGCATTTGTTAAAACAACAAAGGGAGTAAAAAAGAAAAAGAAGTAATTAGAACAATAAAAATCTGAAAGCTTCAATATCTCGGACATGTGATGAGACATCCAGGGAAGTACAAGATCTTGCACCTCCATAATGCAGAGTAAGATTACCAGATGTCGGGGCCCTGGAAGAAGGAGAACGCCACGGCTAAGCAATCTGAGACAGTGGTTTGGCCAGTCTACTGTAGAGCTATTCCGGGGCAGCAGCGAATACAGTGATGATAACCGACATCCGTTGAACAGATATAGCACAAGAAAATGAAAAAGAAACGTCACCCACTATCATTACTCCCTTTATATTAACCATGGCATCTGCTTGCTTGCTGGTTGCCGGGTGAAAAAACTTTGGATCGATTTTTAACCCTTTTCCCGTGATCCAATCGAGCTGAAACTTGGCAAATAGACTCGTGGCCACGATCAAGAAGATCTATCAAATTTTCGTTAAGAAAAATTAATAATTATAGTATAATTTCGGATTTTTAGAAATTTTAATGGTTTTTTCAAATTGGAATCATTAGAAAAGTTTGATTACTAGCATAGCGGCCCGATAACGTCGAGGAATATTTTCTAAATTTGAATTACTCCTTTTTTAGAATTTAATCTTCAAAGCATAAAGCGTCTTATCAAAGCTCAAAGCATCTGACATTTTAGAAATATATTAAATTACTGTAAGTTTAGTGTTATGTTATATGTTTTAATTCGTCTTTAATTGTTCTTATATTTTACAAAGAAAGGAAGTATAATAAAAACTTGGTTTTTATGGGTTACTTTTTTTATTAATGAAAATTGGACTATCAAACTAAAAAGCAACATTAATCCTCGATACTTAGAAAGGCTTCAATAATCAAAGGGATGGCAATCAATCACCTTGGTGGGCTGGTACTTGTACCCCTCTCTACAGATGCAGCAGATGGCTCCGGCCTCCTCGCCCAGCTCCTGCACCTGGTGGGTGAGGCTGCACTGCGCGGTGACCTGCCCCTTGTCGTTGGTGCGCATGCCCAGCGCGCCCAGCTGCTTTTCCCGCATCGCCATAGCGAGTCGCTTCTTCTCCTATAACCAGATACGTATAAATCAATCAACACTGATGCGATAGAAAATAGCAAACAAATAGATCATAGAGTGGCGAGTCGATAATAATGATGAGATAAACTGAACCTAGTTATGCAGAAAAGCGCCAGGCCACAATTTTGGTAGAAATGGGATATTAATATCATCGGACGAAGTATGGTCATGTTCTACTAAAACCAGCCAAGCCCCTTTCATACGAAAATTCACAGTACAGTAAAAGCTCTTTAATACGAAATTCAGGGGACCGAAATTCAACAAAAAAATTCGAATTTCGAATTAGGGAAGTAGAATTAGTAGGAAGTTTGTAAACCATCAAAACACTTTTTAAACATTTCCAAGTGTACAAACAAATGCATTTTTTAACATGTATATTTAACATATTTATTTGGCTAATGTTGCATTCATTTTTGTCAGTTGTTTCAATAAAATTAAAATAAATTACATTGATATGTGATCTTGAGCCATCAATTCAATTTTAAAACACAAAAAATGAAAACAGCAAATATTGTACATCACTTCTCAGCGCTTTTCAATTTTGGCGCGATTTTTTAGAATTGTTGAAACAGTCGAATTGGCGATATCATATTTTTTCGCAATCTATTAATCGCCGTTATTCTTAATTTTCTTGTCCACATCTTTAATCAAATCCATTTTCATAGAAATAGTTAAAGTTTTGTACGCGCTGCGAACTAACGCTATTATAATTTGAAACGAAACACTAAGTAAAAATAAAATGCGAAAATAACTAAAATCTAACACGTGAACGTAATAAAATATCTAATATTCTTCACACTTATCAAATAACACAAAATATATTAAAATCGTAAATGAAGAGACTAAGATATCGAAAGTTTTCACGGAAATCACAGATATAAAAGCACAAAAAAGTCAATGCTGCAATGTTTTCACGCGACATATTTTCAATTCGGTTGCCGGCAAACTTCTTGGACATTTTTCGGCGTGGTGGGGGAATGCGCAGAAGACAAATTTTGGGTCTCGTTGGTGGAAAGGTACATGCGCAAACTCTCCCCCACTGCGCCGAAAAATGTTCAACATGTTTGCCGGCATCTTGTAAAACACGAAAATGTAACAATTTAAGGGTACGCGCGCACTAGCGTTTTTTCGCCGCGCGGCGAAAAAACGCTGCGGCATAATGTCGCACCGCAGTGTTGTGACAAAGGGTTTTGAATCGTAGTGCGCGCACTTAGCGGCAAAATAACGCAAAATGTTACAACTTTCTTGCGGCGCGGCGGTCAGCGAAAAAAAAACGCGTCTTTTTCGACGCGCACTACGCGCTGTTTCGCTGTACCATATAATATTTTATGTGAAAGAACAATGGCCACAAGCAATAATTCTGCTGATCTGGATGAAGATTTTAATATTGAAATGCTAATTAGGAAAGTTGAGAGAAGACAACCATTGTACGATATTAATCCAAAAGAATATAGTGACAGAAATATTAAACATTTCTGAAAGGAGTATTTTTATATGTGATAGAAGGTCCAACTAGTTTTAAAAATTCATAAAAACATTTTTTATTCATTCTATAATATTGGAAGAATTTTTCGAGGTAATCGTTAAGTTCACCAAATATTTTAAAGAACTGCCCGTTGTTCAAATGATCAGCGGCATTATGACGCAGTGCGCGCGCCTGCTGTTTTCGCCGCGCGTCAAAATGTCGCAGTGCGCGCGCCTGGCGCGCCTGCCGTTTACGCCGCGAGTCAAAATGTCGCAGTGCGTGCGCCTACTGTTTACGCCGGGAGTCAAAATGTCGCAGTGCGTGCGCCTACTGTTTACGCCGCGAGTCAAAATGTCGCAGTGCGTGCGCCTACTGTTTACGCCGCGAGTCAAAATGTCGCAGTGCGTGCGCCTACTGTTTACGCCGCGAGTCAAAATGTCGCAGTGCGCGCGCCTGCCGTTTACGCCGCGAGTCAAAATGTCGCAGTGCGTGCGCCTACTGTTTACGCCGCGAGTCAAAATGTCGCGGCGCGCGCGCCTGCCGTTTACGCCGCGAGTCAAAATGTCGCAGTGCGTGCGCCTACTGTTTACGCCGCGAGTCAAAATGTCGCAGTGCGTGCGCCTACTGTTTACGCCGCGAGTCAAAATGTCGCAGGTTTTTTTGCCGCGCGGCGAAAAAGCGCTAGTGCGCGCTTACCCTAAAACTCCAAAACCGGCGACAAAACTTCAACTAATCTCGTCTTTTGGCGAGATATCGTAAAACATCTTTACCCTGCGCGCTGCCGTCGGCCGGTCGGGGATGTTTTATGACTTTTATTACTGTCATATAGATCATCAAAGGCCTGTGAGGGCCCTGAGCCACAGTATAGTAAAGCATACAGTATTATATCTTCATACAAACAGCCGAAACGACGCCCTTCGAAATCTCGGTATACTTCGAACTGCTCAGTCGCCGCAGGGCTGCAGTAACGTACGGACGCAAGCAGTGTGAGATGCTCCCACGCATACATTTAGGTCAATTTATGGCACCCCAAACCATAAACAGTCAGTCAATGAGCAGCCCTGGTGCGTTTTTAACCAAGTTTAAGTACCAAGCGGCCGTAGGTATTTATTTCAAGGACACTGCCAAGATAACATACTGTATGTATTTATTATACTGTGCCTGAGCGGTCATTCCCTCAGCGTAGGTATAAAAAACACTAGCAAATGGTTAGCAAATGTTAACATTTACATAAATGACTTCCTGTCAAATTTCATAATTTTCTCTGAAATTTTTTTCGTATTTGGAATTAGCCATTTTTTCGAATTATAGGAAGCATTTTGTATGAAAATTCATTTGAGGGGGATAAAATATGATTAAATTTTTCGAATTATACCGAATTTCGAATTATAGTTGTTTGTATTAACGAGCTTTTACTGTAATCTCTTTCCGAAATATTTATTGATCGCGAAAAAAATGTGTTTTAAAATCTGCATAAAGCGCCCACGCTACTTAAAACAATTTTAATATGATTATTCCTCGAAACATATTTACCAGAAAACAGTTATAAAGCAGTTGTATTATTATGTATATATGTTACAGTGAATCTGATTTTCTAGTGAGTCCATCATTCACTGGCATTTTAGAGAAAGTATATTCAAGATCATTCTTCTCATA